>ML392305.1:34872-54932 GCA_005239525.1 Nicotiana knightiana
AAAAAAAAAAAAAAAAAAAGAAAAGAAAAAATAAATAAATAAAGTATAAACGGTTGTATTTTTGTGAAAGAGAAATATATGTCGTGACTCTTAATGTAATTGTGCTTAAAGAAGTATGGGGTAATAATACTGTTGTGAAGGTGGAGTTTGGCTTAAAATGAGTTGAGGTTGAATGCGAAAGTATATGTATTAATGTGCTTAGGGAGGTGTAGTCACTCTTATATCCAAATGTATCCTACCCGTCTCGCAGCCTACATTACAACCAAATAAAGTCCTACTTGATCCTAGACTGAATGAGCTCGATTAGTAGAGTATTACACTACGGGCAAGCATATGGTGCATCTTTTGTGGCATATGAATGTTGTTTCTGAGAGCGAGTGAATTCTTTCTATCTTGAGTTCCTCAGTGTTCTTAAATTTTATTGTGTGAGGAACTAGCTCTTTGCTTTGTGAGGGCACATGATTCATGAAGGAAAGGTAATGTTGTTGACCTCTATGTTAGAGTAGCTAGTGAATTGTGAATAAAGCATGGTATTTGTGAGTCAATGATTGAGGCGAGGTGTCACACCTTCATGCTTGAAATGTTTTAAATATTCTTGGTATAACGTGTTAAGAGATTTTCTTAATAAGTTGTGTACCTGAGGGTAGTGTGATTGCTCGAGGACGAGCAATTGTTTAAGTGTGGGGTATTGATGCGAGGCAAGAATTCATGGTTTAACATATTATATGCCTTACATTTCATGTGCGTTAATGATAAAAATACACTTTTTATGTGCATAATAGAGTCTATTTCATGTGTAGGTGAATTGGAGATGGAAACCGAGCTAAATGGATGCAAATACATCGAAAATACGCTCAAGAGGCGAGGAGGAGTGCACCGGGCTATAGCCGGGCGCCAGAGCCCAAACGCCTGACCCAGCCTGGCGTTAGCCAGGCGTTAGAGCTGAAACGCCTGACCCAGCCTGGCGTTTTCCAGGCGTTAGAGTTGAAACGCCAGCCTTAGCCTGGCGTTAGCCAGGCGTAAGGGCCCAAACGCCAGGTCCCAAGTTCGGTCAATTCTGAGTTTTGACGAATTTAAGTGTTTCCCGGTTGGAATAGAAGTCTCCTTCACGTTTAGGGTTCGTCCTAAACATATAAATAGACTCCCCAAAAACACAACTTGAGGGAGGGAATTCGGAGATTACGAAGAGGATTCGAAGGATTCAAAGGATTCAAAGAGAGAAAACCATTGAAGTGACAAAATATTGATTTTTACATCTTTTACTCATTACTTTGTAGTTCAATTATGCAATTTATTTTGGGTTTGATTCTTATGAACATGTCTAGCTAACTTCTTTAATGTAGGGTTTTGGTAGAACCCGTTGGGGATAAACTTATTGTGTTATTAATATAGTTCTGATTGGTTGATTTATCTCTATTTGTTCAACTACGTTATGTTGTAGTTGATTGAAAGGGCCCTCAATTAACTGTTCCTATTTATTATGTATCTATTTGAGAGAGAGTGCATACTAAGGTAGTTGTTTGAACAACATCACTCTCGGAGTATAGACAAAAGTCATAACTGAGGGTTTAGAGGCTGGATTAGAGATAACGATACCTCGGGTGCAATCTAAAGTGAACTGTAATGCAATCTAGCTAGCGTAACTTGAGAGAGTGCGTCTAGTAAATTATCATAATTACTTGAGAGAGATTTATGGTAGATAGAGTGTTCATGATTGATAGAGACAACTAATCAAACTATAAGAAGTATCCGAGAAGGAAGTTCACCGACGGGGGAAACCATAACCTTAGACCTTTATCATAATTGTTTACAACACATTGTTAGTAATTGTTAGTTATTATTATTGTCAGTAGAATTAGTAAAACATCACCAATTTATATTAAAAAGTCTTGAGAGAATTGATTGAGTAAAAGTTGCGTATTCTAAAGACTTGATTGATACGTAAATTCCCTGTGGGATCGACTCTGGGCATAATACCCCGGATTATATTTGCAACGCCCGTTTAGTCTTTTATTAGACATAGTTGAGCGTGATCATGGCCCTTATGTCCCTACAAAAAAGTTCGGAGACACCTGCTATGACGGTGCAAAAGACTAGGAAAGAATACAACGATGCTGACAGGAAAGCTGTGGAGAAAAAGTTTTTGTGCCAAAAAAATTTTGGTGTGTGGTATAGGGCCTGATGAATGCAATAAGATCTTATCTTGTCAATCCGCCAAGGAGATATGGGAATCTTTACAAACAACACACGAAGGAACCACTCAAGTAAAGCAGTCTACGATTGACATGCTCACCACTGAATATGAGATTTTTAGAATGAAGGATGATGAATCCATTCAAGATATGCACACACGATTCACTTCCATCATAAATGAGATACACTCTCTCGGTGAGATCATTCCAAGGAACAAGCTCGTAAGAAAGATTCTTAGTGTTCTGCCCAGCTCCTGGGAAAGCAAAGTGAACGCCATTACTAAAGAAAAGGATTTGCAGGCGCTGACTATAGATAAGCTGGTTAGAAATTGAAAAGCTATGAAATGAAGAAGAAGAAGAAGGACAGTGAAGAAGAGAACCAAAGAAGGAAAAGAACTTGGTACTCAAGGTAGAAATCAATGACTTAAGTGGCGAGGACAGTGATATGGCTTACTTTACCAGAAGATTTCAGAAAATGGTTCGAAGGAATGGAGGTATACCCAAGAGGGGCAGTTCTAGCAAGCCAAGGACTTATGAACTCTGTCATAAGTGTGGAAAGCCAGGGAATTTCATCAAGGATTTCCCTCTCCTAAAGCAAGAACACTTCAAACACAACTCCGACAAAGCATCCAAGAGGAACCCGGTTCCTGATAAACGTTTCAAAAGAAAGAACATCACTGACAATATTGTGAAGCAAGCTCTTGCTGCATGGAGAGATTCTTCCAGTGAGTCTGAAGAAGAAAATGATACAGGTGACAGTTTCATAATGGAGGTTGAAAGTGAAGCAAATGAGTATGACTCAATATTTGCTTTGATGGCTCAATCAGATGATGATGAAGATGATGACAATGATGAGGTAAACTTTCGGGATGTTCAGAGAAATCTGAAATCCTATTCTCCTAAGAAACTCAAGTCATTAGCTAATGCGTTAATTGATGCTTATCATAGTCTTGTAAATGATAAGGATGCCTTAACTATGGAGTTAGGATATGCTGAGCAAACTAGAGATCACTTGGTAGTTTTTGTTGTTGATTTGAAGGAGACAATAGATAATCTGAAAAATGAAAAGAAGGTTCTAACTGAGAAAATTGCTAGTGTATAACACGAAAGAGATGATTTGATGGTGGTAGTGGTTGACTCGAAGGAAACCATTGAGAATTTCAGTAAAGAGAAATATGTCTTAGTAGAGAAAGTTGCTTCTATTGAGCAAGAAAGAGATGACCTCTTAGTGATAATTGTAGACTTAAAGGAATCAATAGAGGAACTTAAGATTTAATGTAGGCCTGAAAATCCTAAAAAGGGGAAAGAAGTTGCAAGTGAGGCACACATTAAGCTTGTAAATTAGTTGAACATGGTGAAAGCTAGCTTGTGTGCTGAACTTGAGAAAAATAGGCAGCTTCAGACAGACTTAGAAAGAGTGAAGCGTGATTTAGAAAAGTCTCATAAGAGGACCTGGTCCTCTGATGTTGTTACTGCCATATATGTAAACAATAGTGGAAACATGCAGGGAATATGATTTCAAAAGGAGAGAACTCCTTATAACCCTCACATAAAATATGTTACTGTACCCGATAATTGGCTATGTACCCACTGTGGAAATATTGGGCATTTTAAAGAAAACTGCAAAGCTAGGGTTCAGTCTCTTCAGAAAAACAATTTTTTTGCTGAAAGGGGACCAGGTGCCACCCATAAAAAGCGCATGTTACCTGCATGGACTAGAATAGCACTTATTCTCCCTTTCCTCATTACAAGGGACCCAAACTTGTTTGATTTCCTAAATCTAACCCTTGATTTCCTTGTGCATGGAACAGTGAAAGGAAGCAATCAACAATAGTTCATGGACAGTGGATGCTCAAAGCACATGACTGGGAATACCGTGGACTTCCTTTCACTAAATCCCTGCAAGGAGGGAGTGTATCCTTTGGAAATGGGAAAAAGGGGTACATTCTTGGTGTTGGAAAAATTGGAAAATTTCTCACTCACTCAATTGAGAACGTGTACTATGGCAATGGTCTTAAGTACAGTCTCTTGAGTGTTTCTCAAATATGTGATAAAGGAAACAAGGTGGAGTCCTTTTCAAAGATATGCACAGTTACAAATCTCGATACTGATGAAGTGGTACTTGTGGCCAAAAGATACAAGAACATCTACGTTGCTGATTTTGAGTCCCTACAAAGTGGTGATCTGAGCTACTTCAAAGCAGTTGATGAAGATGCTGAACTGTGGCACAGAAGGCTGGGGCATGCAAGCTTTTCTCTATTGAATAAACTGGTTCAGAAGGACCTGGTTCGTGGTCTGCCCAAGTCAAAGTTCAAATAACACAAAGTTTGTGATGCCTGCGCTAGAGGAAAGCATGTGAAATCCTCACTCAAGCTAAAAAAGGATGTTAGCATCTCGAAACCACTTGATCTTCTTCATATGGATCTATGTGGCCCTATGAGAGTGCCAAGTAGGGAAGGAAAAAGATACATTTTTGTGATAGTGCATGACTATTCCAAGTTCACTTGGACCCTGTTCCTTGGAACAAAAGATGAAACCTTTAAAGTTTTTGTAGCCTTTGTGAAGAAAATCCAAGTGAAGATGGAATCAAAAGTAGCTTGAATTAGATCATATCATGGAACAGAATTTGACAAGGCCATGTTTGATGAATTATGCAACGAGAATGGCATCACCCATAACTTCTCAGCCCCAAGAACTCCACAACAAAATGGAGTCGTGGAAAGGAAGAACAGAACTCTTAAAGACATGGCAAGAAATATGTTGATTGATAGTGGGATTGCTAAGAACTTCTGGGCAAAAGCTATCAACACTGCCTGCTACTTGGTGAACAGGTGCATTATCAGGTCTCTCTTGAACAAAACTCCCTATGAGTTGCTGAATAGAAGGAAGCCCAAGTTGACTCACCTAAGAACATTTGGGTGCAAATGTTATGTTCTCAACAATGGCAAAGATCAGCTTGGAAAATTTGATGCCAAGAGTGATGAAGGAATTTTTCCAGGGTACTCTTCTCAAAGTAAAGCCTACAAGGTATACAACAAGTGGACTCAGTGTGTTGAGGAGAGTGTTCATGTAATCTTTGACGAGTCATATCTCTCATGTGAGAAGATCAAGAAAGATGATCAAGATGGAGAGCCTCTGCTGGTTCCAGAAGAGGTCATTGATATGGAAAATAGAAAGGCAGACATGATGAGTCAAGTGAATGAGACAGATGAAGACAATGCAATCTCCTCCTCATCAGCTGGAGAGGAACCAGGTACTACAATCACAACCACTGAAGCTGAGGAAAGAATGGTTGATGCAGTTCAAAGTACTCCACAGGTAGCAGAAAGAAGGATACAAGGGAACCAGTCAAGTTTACCCAGCTCTTCTTCAAATGAAATTCAAGTGCCAAATTGGAAACACAAGAGCTCCCATCCTCTCGACAATATAATCACTCCCCTAGAATCAGGTGTCCAAACCAGATCAAAAGCCATAAATTCATTCGCCTTCTCAGCATTTCTCTCCCAAATAGAGCCCAAAAAATTAAGGAATCCTTAAAGGATGCAGACTGGATCACTGCCATGCAAGATGAGCTGCATCAGTTTGAAAGGAACAAAGTATGGCACCTGGTACCTAGACCCTCAGATCAAACCATCATAGGGACCAGGTGGGTACTCAGGAACAAGCTTTATGAACATGGGAACACTACAAGGAACAAGGCAAGGTTAGTGGTCCAAGGCTACAATCAGGAGGAAGGAATTGATTATGATGAGACTTTTTCTCCGGTTGCTCGTACGGAAGCTATCAAGATCCTCATTGCCTTTGCATCTCATATGGAATTTACTTTGTTCCAAATGGATGTATAAAGTGCATTTCTGAATGTTTTCCTCAAAGAAGAAGTCTATGTAAAGCAACCTCAAGGTTTTGAATACCATGAACACCCTGAATATGTATTCATATTGGACAAGGCAATGTATGGGTTGAAGCAAGCTCCTCGAGCTTGGTATGAAAGGTTATCAAAGTTTCTCTTAGAAAATGGTTTTGCAAGAGGAAAAATTGACAAAACTTTATTTCTGAAGAAACGAGGGAGGAACCTGCTCATTGTTCAGGTATATGTTGCTGATATCATGTTTCCCCTGTAGAAACACCACCAGTCGTCCCTTTTTCCACCACTGTTCAAATCGAAAACCCTAAACCTATTTCTCCTTCACCCTCCATACCTCTCACTACTCCCTCTCTACTCTTCCTCTAAGTGTTGAGAACTCAGAAATACCTGAGAATGATAGCATCCCTCCCTTGTCTCCTGAGATTCTCAAAAAGCAGAGTAAAGATGATACTCCAATTCCAGAAGAAAAGAGTGGGACTCCATCGGCAGAAAAGGTTTCATCGATCAGTCCTGAAGGTGAAAAGTTTTATGAGGAAGGTGATGATCAGTCTACATGTACTCCTGTCTCTTATGTTGTAGCCCCTATGGATTCTCAAGAGAGGGAGGCCATAGAAAATATGTTGGCCATTGCTGCTGAAGGAATAATGGGTGAGGAAAACTATATTATGCCTGTGTCTTAGGGGGAAGGGACTCAGCCCCTAGTAAAAGAAGGAACAATGGTGCTCTTTGAACCATCTGCACCGGAAGAGGCTATTAGGACCCCTCTTGATGAACCTGACCCCTCTCCTAAGGAAACAGGTCAGGAATCATCTTCCCAAGTCAGCTTCGACCCTGCTCCTTCTCTTTACTTTAATGCTGAGCCCTTAGAAGCAGTACCTCCTGTCATGAGGTCCAGTGATGAAAAGGATCAGGATTATGTTGCTCTAAGTGCATTTTTCAAAGTAAGGAGGCAAGTAGTAACTCCGGATCCCCCTCCTAAGTGACCTACCACAAGGTTTCAGAAAAAAGAGGCTCTTGAGTCTTCTCTAAAGAAGAGTAAACGAAGTAACAAGAAGAAGAAGAAGAAGAAGAAGAAGAAGAAGAAGAAGAAGAGGTTGGTGAAGGATGGTGAAATTATTTGTGACAAGAATATTCCAGTGGTAGAAGTTGATGAGGAAGCCCAAGAGGAACCAAGTTCCTTGATCAATAAATCTCAAAAAAGAAGCAATCTACTGAGAGTACTTCAAAGGAGGCTGTTGGAACACCTAGTGAAAAGTTAGTGAAGGATAGTGGCAAGTTGAAGCAAGTGGTGGTAGAAGAGTCAATGTCTGATGAGGATGTTCGAGTGAAGGCTAGTGGGAAAGTTAAGTCCAGTGGGAAGTATGTTAAAAGAAAATTGGAGAATGTGAAGGAACCCGGTTCTGTGAAGAAGGCAAGAAGTGGAAGTATATCTGGTAAAGAAAGTTTGAGGTACCAGAAAGTGTTGTCGGGTCGCACTTTTGATCAGGAGATATCTGAGATGGCTGATATATGCCAAGTGCTTGAGATGGTTGAATTTCAATAGTGGGGACATCTATTCAAGGTGGATGTGCCCAAATTTTATGAGGAAGAGGTTCAAAGTTTCTATGCTGACCTCTTTACTGTTGGATCCGATCATATCTGTGCTCTAGTGAATGGCGTAGACATTGTTATGGACTCTGCTGTGTTAGGAGACATACTTAAAGTCCCTTCTGAAGGTTTGTCTTATGTTAGAGGTGCATGTGGTTCAAACTTTAGGCGTGTTGTAGTTAAGGAGAGAGTTGTCTAGTAGGGGAACGGGTGCATAAGAAAGCTTTGCTTCTTGTTTATCAGCTGCCGTTTGAGTTTGTGAATGAGGTCTTGCTTCCTCGCGCTGAGAGGAGGTCCATCACATCCAGGGCTGATCAATATCTAATGGAAGCACTGGATGAGTTTCAAACTGTTAATCTGACAGCCATAATGATTGAGCATATGCAAAAGGTAGTAGCATTCAAAGATGGAAATCACGGCCTCCCCTATGGATTTCTCTTCACGCGTGTCTTCAAATTCTTCAATTTACCTTTGGGACATCCTAAGATGGGGACCAAAAAGCAGACTTTCTCTAAAACTACTCTAGAGGAATGTGAGTGTGCTGACAAAATTGGAGGGGTGGGAAGCATTTCGACTATCTCCCAGCTTATCAATGCTCAGAACAGTGCTACTGAAGAGATCAGAAAGTTGAAGGCAAGGAATTCCATATTAGAGACTCAGCTCAGTCAGGCCCAAGAAGCACCAGGGTCCTCCAATTCTTCAGGTGCAGAGGTAGCTCGTCTGACCAAGGAGAATGCTGATCTCAGGCAACAGGTTGAGAACCTAAGGGAGAAACTGATCGCTGAGCAAATGTCCGCCAATTCTCGGATAGATCTCGTTCTCAACACTCTTGCTGACTCTTCCAAGCTCTCTTCCTCTAGTGTCCCCTAGGCTAATCCTTTAGTGACCAGTGTCCAGTTTATCTTTCTTGACAATATTTTGATGATGTTGTGATAGTTATTTTTCTTTTTCTTTTTGGTTTATGGATGGATATCACTGATTCTGCTTCTGTGGAAAATAGTCCAAATCTGGTCTTGCTGTAAAGGCAGATGCTTATGTTTTTGTTGATAAATGAAAACTCTCATTTTTTTGTTGTGATTGCTTATGTTTTTCTGCTTCTCTTTTCTATCATGTTTGTGTGCACACAAGTGGCATGAGTTAAATTGGCTGGACTTCTTTATGGTATTTACTTGCTTGTGTATTTTTTAATGATGCCAAAAGGGGGAAGATAAATTGAAGGAGTTAAGGAAGAAGCAGGGACTGATTAAGGGGGAAGCACAAAGTGAGGGGGAACTTGTGAAGTTCCTGTTACTTTATCTGGTTTTTGTCGCTCTGAATATGATTGTCAATTTTTAAGTTTTTCCTAATCAAAAAGGGGAAAATTGATGGGTTTATATCACATTAGCTTTATGTTTTGATGATCTAACAAACTTACTGTCAAAGAACCAGATAAGGAATCTGATACACACTTGGTACACAACTCAATCAACGAACTCAAGCTAATGGGAGTTGCTATGATGTCAGAAGATAAAGAATCAACTCAGGGACCTGATACCCTTGGGGTTCCCCTGACAACAGTACGAAGTCAACTCTCTACAGCTGGAAAGTGACTGCCTGCACTGTACACGCAAACAATGCAGCAGTCACCTCTCATTGGGAAAGACCTTGTACCAACCAAGTGATTACATCATTAAAGTGATGTCATCCAAGTTGTATTAACAATAAGCATTACAACAAAACATCACTTGAACACTTGTGAATTCACTCAAGCACTTCAAGATCTGATAATCAAGCATTCAATTCACAAGTGCATCAAGAACAAAGTACAATACTACTACAAACCAGTTCCTACAACAAGTCTCTTGTATGTCCTTAGTTGAGTTGTAACTTTGTATTTGTTCTTCATTGTAATTCCTACTTAGCTTATCTAGAAGCATCAATTAGGAACCCTTTGTAAACCATAAACCTTTAGTGTTTGTATCGTGACTAGAGTTAGTCATGAGTTGAAGTCTTTGTAATAGGTGTATTGCAAAGTGGCTTGTAATAAGTGTATAACAAGTTAGTGAGGATTTAAAAGTTTAATTCTTAGGTTGCATAGGCTGTAATCTAAACATTGTTCGTAGGGAAGTTGAAATCCTATCAGTGTAAGTCGTGATTTTTTGATCCCCTTGAGCAGGGATTTTTCTACTTAAAATTCTTGTGTCGTTTACTTACTGTTGCATTAGCGTGTTTTTCTACTTGAACAGGGATTTTTCTACTTAAAATTCTTGTGTTGTTTACTTATTGTTGCATTAGCGTGTTCTGTGAAAACTGTTATAGGACCAGGTCTTATACAGTTTGGTGGACTCATATATTATATCAGAATGGAACTGAAATTTTGTCACCGTTGAGTTGGTAAAAGTCTTTGTTTATTGTTCGATCTTCATCAAAATTATCTTTCCATGTACCTTTAAACAATAAGGCATTTGCAAAAATGACCGCTGTAAATTCGTTGAGGTGCTTGGTCTTTAGAATTTCTGTGATAAGGCCTTTTGATGCAGTCTTTGCCCATACGTACTCTTCCTGCAACAAAATGAATTCATTGTGTTCATTTCCTATGCACAAACTTATGCATAAATTATACCAATAGACTGTATGGCCAAGTTTATTTTTTTGGTCAAAAGTATATTTTTGTCAAAATTAAGGTGTTTGGTCAAGCTTTTTGAAGGAAAAAAAGTATTTTTGATTAGAAGCAGAAGCAGTTTTGGAGAATCGGAAAAAAATAATTTCTCTCCAAAAACACTTTTGAGAAAAATACACTTAGAAACACTTTTTTAAAGTTTGGCCAAACACTAATTGTTGTTCAAAAGTATTTTTCAAAATTAATTACTCAAACATAAACTACTTCTCACCAAAAACACCTTTTTGAAAAGCACTTTCAAAATAAGCAGATTTTAGAAGTTTGGCCAAACATGCTATAAACTCAAAAACTGATAAAGTTGCTGTCACGGGTTCGAGTCGTAAAAACGGCATCTAGCAAAAATACAAGGTAAGAATACGTACATAGCGGGAGTTTAGTCCGTCGAACTGTCTTCTTTTCAATTTTATTTATGGTTTTCAGTATTGTACACGGAATAACTTACAGATATAAAGGTAAAAAAGGTTAACATGGGTACCTAAAAGTATAGTTTAGCGATCCATGAAACTGGTCTGAAAACTATGGGAAAGTAATGCGGTTCAAATTCCAGTAGAATGAAGTGATCTTCAAAAGAGACAAGATATAAAAGAAAATAAAAGTCTTCAAAAGACTAATAGAGCACGCACCTTGCGTGTAAAATGAACAATTTTTGCCTCAGTATTATAGACAGAGTTGATTAATTCGTTGAAAGAGTCTCTCAATTCATGTGTATCAGCCACCCATATTCCACTGAGGTTAAATTATATGCTTATAGATACAATCAATGTTGTTTTAATTGATGTAACAATTCATTTATCATTTTTTTTCAGGACGCCTGTCCTTTTTTTGAAGTAAACAATTACCTGTAAGTGATTTTGAGTAACCTAATATTGTAAAAGATTGTTTACGAGTTTAACTTATATAGAACTTGTATGATTTAAGTTATATACACTGATAATATAATGATATTTTTTTACATTATCAATGTAATTTAACGTGTTGCAGCAACCTTCTGTGTAAATATTCTTTTGAATATAACTCGTTTAAATTCTATACACTGATAACTTTAAATAATATTTATATAATCATGTCACTTATTGGGTAATTACATATAAAGTGTGTTGATAAACATTACTCTAATTGATAATCTGGTTTTTAAAAAAAAAAAAAAAGAATTAACCTGCCATATTCTCGATAAATAATCAGTTCCGAAATGTGCTTCTATTTATAACTATGTACTCTTTTTATGATGATATCTTCTACTTTAAATTGAGGCTTTATTTTTAGGCTTCTGCAATATAATTTGGGTGTGGCACATAAATTAAAAATTTCACTTGCTTTTAACAGGTATAGACTTCTGAAATGAAATTGAAAGACTAGTACAAAATAAATTCAGTTGATTTTCTATTTGAGACGTACGTATTTTTTAGGTTGTATAACTTACACGTGTATGCCTGAATTCCGATGCTTAAAATAATGTTTTTTAAATTTAAATTGAGTGGCGTTACTTATCTAAATAACCAGTTTCCTAATATGTTTGTAACTATGTTCAATGTACTCTGATGATGAAACCGTGTTACTTAATCTCTGGCATCTTACATAATTGACTCGTTTATGCTTCATTTGTTTGTGTATTTTTATATGAAATCTTTACCGTACTTAAAAGTTTAGGCTACCATTGACTTTTAGTTATGTTATATACAAGATAGACTTTGTTGCTGATCAACAATTCATGTTATTCCTTACAAGGGAAGATACAACTTCAATTATATTTGTTCATAGAGAATTTGCTTAATCCTCTTGTTAGTTATTTTGTTGCACGGTAAATTGGGCACCTCTGTCTGAGATAATATGTGTGTTTATCTTGAAAATGATAATTATAATTATATTTGATTTTGTGATTCTAAAAATACGTGATTTATTTTTATATTAGTTGTTAGGCATTAGATGCTAAGTGCGAGCTAGAAAAATAAGATAATAACAAAGGGCAATGGTATTATGCAAACCAACAGACTTGAGATGAGGTCTCGAGCTGGCCGAAACTGGGCCTCGAGGTCGAGCTAGTGTGCTTGACTGGGGGCAATCGATGGGGGAATAACAGTGTAGAGGGCCTCGAGGATAGCCTCTTTATGATCAATAATGAGCAACAAATGAAGAACAATAAATGGAAGCAATAAATCAATGGAGCAATTGTAGAGTATGTTTGAGTTAGAGAGCAGAGAAGATTTGTGTTCTTGTATTGAATATCCAGTCCCTTACAAAATGACAAGGATCCCCTTTATATAGGAGGGGGAATCCCAACGTAGTATATGTACAATTATTACAAAGAAATACAGCTGGTACAACTATTTAATGTCTGGTACAGACTTGTACTACCTTTGCAGGTGTTGTCAGCTATAATCACGTGCCTTTATGAATTTCCCGCTTTCTCATGACGGTCTTCGATCTTTACCCTGCCTCGAAGTATACCGAAACCTCGATATCTTTCTTCGAGGAATGCACCTCGGAGTTAGTCTTCGGATTATGCTCCGATCCCATCGAGGCCGAGCTGCCCCTTACCGTTCATTACTTTTTCTAACCTTAAAAAGAGCTCTCATTACTTCTTTCTTGTATCTTTTTCTCAATCAGATCTCTCTCGTTTCCTCTGAAATCTTTTAGCAAGAATGGCAAAAATCTCCAAAACCATTCCCCGAGATGATAAAGTTTCCTCATCTTCATGTTCTTCTAAGGGTAAAGAAACAATACCCCCTAATCTCGAGTAATGCATCCCCGGACCCTGCGAAACAACTTCTGATCTTAAGGTTGACAAACCTTCTCCGAAGCCGGGGCAATGTGAACCCATGTCCTGGTACATTAGCCTAATAACAAATATCGAGAATGTGAAGGTCGACTGTCGCTGGGGAGATGCGGTGCAAGTGGAGACTCCCTCTCGGAAGGAAGACATAATAACCCATAAATCCGGCTTCCTCAGTGTATACACCTATCCATTTACCCTAGGCCCGGTAGAGTTGTCCTCGCCGTCGATAGACCCCGTGATTCTCGATTTCTGCAGGCGATATCAAGTGACGCTCAGCCAGATTCATCCATCGTCTTGGCGTATTGTTTATATGATTAGGCATTTTGCAAATATGGTCGAGGGGATGCCTTTTACCCTCGGTCACCTGATCATAATGTACAGTCCCCGACTTTTATCAGGGTGGTCTGATTAAGCTTCAACGTCGGGACTCGAAGGTTCTCTTTGCATGTACCGATGAAGACAAGGACATATGGTGGATGAGATTCTTTGTTCGAGTTAGGACCTCGGATCCGATTCAAGTCGAAAGGATGGCATTCCCTGAGGAATGAAATATGAATCGTAAGTCAATATGTTAATTGAGCTTTTTTCACTTTACTTCGCACCAACTTCCCTTGAACTAACTCCCTTTGATGATGCAGTTGTTGCATGGTATCCTGATGCGGTTAAGGATCTCTCGGGCTGGGTTCGCCAGCTCGATTCGACCTGCACATATGCTGAGCGCGTATGGCGCGACTTGGCCAGGGGCCGATGGGAAGCTAAAAATCATGGTGGCGCTTTTACTCCTACAGTACTGGGTTCTTTAAAAAAGATAGCCCCCGAATATATTCTAACTTCTTATGTTCATGTTTTGTGCTTATGAAGGCCTAGGGGAGGTCTTTTTGATAAGACAAGCACCTCCCGGGGAAGCAGATACCCCAATACCAAATGAGGAGACGAAGAGAAGAGGGAAATCGTCGACTGATCGCTTGAAGCTAAAGAGGGCTAGAGTGCAAAATCCTAAGGCCGATTCCGCGACCTTAACCGAGAAATATGATTCCCAGTAGCACACGGGGGAAGTGGAAGCGTAACTGCTTCGATTTTTGCTGAGCCGGTGACTATTGAGTCGAGAAATTCTAAACCAGATGTCGATGATGCCATCCCGCCTCGGGCCGGAGAGGCTCTCGAAAGTGAATCGAATGATTTCCCTGAGCCGGTTGACAACCACAATATTCCCCTAGCTGAAGGACACTCGGTAGATGAGTTAAGGGAGACCATTTGTGAGTCAAAGGCCCCGATCGATCCAGCCGGGGTTATTGATATAAGTGATTCTCCACCGGTTTTAACATTTTCTCCGAGGGAGATACGGGATGCCCATAATATAGAATCTTCTGATGCGAGGGTGTCCCTCGGAGAGAAGAATGTATTTGAAGGTCTCTTCACTAAGACCGAGAAAAATCCCAAACTTAACGCCTCGCTCATTTTCGAGGAAGCAAAGAGGTTATACAAACATGTAATTTTTTGTTAATTCTGTTCAGGGCCCTTCTCTTCATCTTTCTAATTTTGTTTCTTTGGCGCTTTCAGGTCGTAGTGCTTTACAATCAGACCTTTGCTAAGTCTCAAGTCGAGTTGACCCACTACGAGGAAAAGCGTAAAAGACTTTCCTTGGAGGCTGATGAGCTTAGAGCTCTTTTTACTAAGGAGGAGGAGGAACTCCGTGACCTTCGGGCTCAATTGGGGGCGGTGTCTCGAGAACGGACCGATCTTGATGAGCAGGTGATATGGTCTCCTTTTCCTTTTATTTACATGCTTACCCGACTTTAGTGTTTTAATACCTTTAGGTTGATCTTTATAGCTCGCGAAGAAAGATGCCTTGATGAGGGAGGAGCTCCGAGCCAGGGACGCTAAAATTCTCGAACTCAAACGGCACATGAGTGAGATAGTCTCCGAGAGGGTTACCCTCCAGGGGAGGTTGGCTTCGGTTGAGAATTCTCTTCATGATGCAAGGGCGGAGATCAGTAAGTACAAGGATCTCCATGTTGAATCGGTTGTCGCGCTGTCTGCAGTCAGGACCGAAGCCGATGCGCTCATATCCTCGTACAAAGAGGATGTTATTGTTGGGAATGCACATTCCATGAAAGTGTCTGAGGAGGCCGAGCTAAAACTGACCCGAGCCATAGAGCATGCCCGATTACAGTCTCGGGGACAGGCTCTAGAGGACATACATGCAGGAGGCATCGATCTGTCTCCTGAAATAGAGAGGGTGAAGACCCTGGAAGAGGAATCAGCAGTCCTGCTTTCTTCGAATGATGACTCGAGCAGTAGCTCGAAAGATGATGAAGGTGAAATCCCCGAGGGGGAGAGTTCGTCGAAGCTCTGGGGGCCGAGGGCCTAGATTTTGAAGGTGTGACTTCTGAGGGAGCCGTTGAAGGCACAACCCCGACAGTAGATTATGTTTTTTATGATTTCTTTGTGTAGGGCTCTTCAGAGAGCATTGTAAATGTATTCCTGCATTATTGTGTATATATAAAAAGACACCTTTCTGTTTTTTCTCTATATAGATTTCCCTTTTCTTGAGTCTTTGTTTTTCATTATGAATTTTGATGCTCGTCAGTGACTATTCTGATGAGCCTGACTTTGGAATGAAACCTTTGGGGTTATGTGCCCGATAGGCAATTGGCAATGCTTGATTGCTAACCTGTTTAGGGCTCAGTCGGGTTTCGACTTCGAGCTCATCGAACTTATGTATTTAAATTGGCCCTGAGGCTCTTCAAGTTGGCCCTTAAGCTCTTACGCATCCGCACTTAGGCTTGTTTTAGATGAGCCCTGAGGCTTTTCAGGCTGGCACTTAGGCTCTTACGCATTGGCCCTTAGGCTCTATTTAGATTGGACCTGAGGCTCTTTAGGCTAGTGCTTAGGCTCTTACGCATTGGGTCGGTACGACCTCTAATATGGCTATAGTTTTCCCTCGCTAAATACTTTTAAAAGTTTTTGTGTTTGTCCGACTCTTCAATGGCTCGATAGAACCTCGATTATGAGCCGTTGTGTGACGATAAATGAGCACCTCAGGAGGTTCGCCCGAAGGCTGAATTTTTGAAGCCTTTTTCTTGTTTGGAGTTGATATGATCGAATCTCTTTTGCTTATGCCAAGGGTAGCCTGGTAAACTGGATCTTTTCGAAGTATTTTCGAAGTAATTGAAGGGCTGTAATTTTATGGAGACGATCGGACATCCCCGAGTCACGTTAGTTTGGCCGGAGCCCTATGTTCGTAGTCATTATGTTTTTCCATAACCCTTTAGTCCCCGGGTGAGGTAACCTCGGCGTCTATATCGAGGGTATGCCTTTTTAGGGGTCTTACAAGTTCGAATATATAGCCTTGGCTTTAATACCGAGGTCATGCCCTTTTTTAAGGGTCTTACAGAATCGTACATGCCTTGCTTGAGGTCTTACAGATTTGTACATGCCTTGCTTGAGGTCTTACAAATTTGGTGTTGCCTCATTGAGGTCTTATGAGCTCAAGGTTGCCGACCCTGAGGTCTTACGGCTTTGAGTTTTTGATGTTGCCTCATTTAGGGCTTATAAATTTGAACATGCCTCGTTCAGGTCTTACAGATTTGTACATGCCTTGCTTGAGGTCTTACAGATTTGGTGTTTCCTCATTGAGTTCTTATGAGCTCGAGGTTTCTAGCCTTGAGGTCTTATGGATTTGAGTTTTCGATGTTGCCTCATTGAGGGCTTATAAATTTGAACATGCCTCGTTGAGGTCTTACAGCTTTGATATTGCCTCAATGAGGGCTTATGAGTTTGAACATGCCTCATTGAGGGTTTATAAGCTTGAAGTTTCCCGATCAAAGTATTACGACTTCGAGTTTTGGTGGCCCAGTGAGCTGGTGTTCGATAACAGTCCCCGAGTGTTCGGGAGTTTTTGGCCCTGGAGCTGATTCTTGTGAAATAGTAAAATTCTTCAAAGCATGGAGTGTTTTAAAAGATACTCCTTTGATTACTTGGTACAATAACACATGTTTTTTCTATCGAGGTTTCGATTATTCTATGCGGACACAGTTCATTCAACTGTTTGGTCCGATACATCATTCTCCTGCCGAGATCTTCTTTGGCTCATTTCAATTTCTTCGAGGAGTTGGTCTCCCGGGGGGGATGACCCCCAGTATTTGAGGTTGATTGAAGAGAATCCTTGAATACTTGTTGAGTCCTCCTTAGGTATCATATAGATGTTTCTTCGTTAAAAACCTCATCGGTAAAACCTTATCGGGATAAAACCCGATCAGAGGAAAAGAGTACAAAGCATGCTTTAAAACTCAAGGTCTTCAAGTCGAATGATGTTTTGGTGTATTTTATCGGACACATGTAAATAATTAGTGTGAAGAACAAATGAAAGGGAGAAGGTTATACCTTAGCAATAATAGCTCTTGAGCATTGACATATTCCAATTGCTTGGAAGTTGCTCGCTTTCCATGGTGTCGAGTTTGTAGGACCCTTTGCCGATTATTTCGAGGATGCGGTACGACCTTCCCAAATCGGTCCTAGCTTCCCTTCATTAGGGTTTCAAGTGTTTAGTGTGACTTTCCTTAGGACTAATTCCCCGACTCTGAAATGTCGGAGGTTTGTTCTCCTGTTATAGTATCTTTCGATTCTTTGTTTTTGGGCAGCCATTTGGACTAGTGAAGCCTCTCGCTTTTCATCTAACAGTTCGAGGGCTGTGGTCATGGCCCTATTGTTTGAGTCCTCGGTGGCATGTTAAAATCCGGCGCTTGTCTTTCCGACCTCGACCGGTATCAAAACCTCAGACCCATACACCAAAGAGAACGGTGTCTCTCCTGTGCTTGATTTCGAGGTTGTTCGATATGCCCATAGCACTTCGGGCAGCGTTTCTCTCCATTTTCCCTTTGCATTTTCTAACTTCGTTTTCAAGTTCTGAATGATGGTCTTGTTTGTGGATTCGGCCTGACCATTTGCACATAGGTGGTAGGGAGTTGATAGGATCCTTTTGATCTTACGATCTTCGAGGAACTTTATTACTTTTCCACTGATGAACTGCTTTCCGTTATCACATGTTATCTCGGAGGGGATCCCGAATCGGCATATGATGTAATCCCAGATGAAGTCGATGACTTCTTTTTCTTTTATCTTCTCGTAGGCCCGTGCTTCCACCCATTTTGAGAAGTAGTCATTCATAAATAGAATAAATGTAGCTTTGCCTGGCACCGTTGGCAGGGGCCCGACGATGTCCATTCCCCATTTCATGAACGGCCATGGTGACAAGACTGAATGTAGATGTTCATCGGGTTGGTGAATCATTAGTGCAAATCTTTGGCACTTGTCGCATTTTCGGACAAATTCTTTGGTGTCCTTATCCATGTTATCCCAATAGTAACCCGCTCTGATCACCTCTCGAACTAAAGAATCGGCACTGGAGTAATTTTCGCAGGTGCCCTCATGGATTTCTCGGAGCACGTAGTCGGTGTCCCCTGGTCCCAAACATACTGCTAGGGGATCATTGAAGGTCCTTGATGCGAGACTAAAATGCATAGTTTAATATGTAATATACCTTACATTTGAGGTGCGTTAATGATAAAAATACATTTTTATGTGCTTAATGGAGTTTATTTCATATGTAGGTGAATTGGAGATGGAAACAGAGCTAAAGGGATGCAAATACGTCGAAAAATACGCAAAAGGAGACACCCGGGCGATAGCCGGGCGACAGAGCCCTACAACCTGACCCTACCTGGCATTATCTAGGCGTTAGGGCTGAAACGCCAGCCCTAGCCTGGCGTTAGCCAGGCCTTTGGGTCCAAACGCCTGAGGTTCCCAGTTTCGGCCAAATTTGAGTTTTGACGAGTTTAAGTGTTTCCCAGTCGAAATAGAAGTCCCCTACACGGTTAGGGTTTTCCCTAAACATATAAATAGACTCCTAAAACACAACTACAAGTTTTTTCGGAAGGCATTCAAAGGATTCAACAGAAGAAAATCATTGAAGTGCCAAAACATTGATTTCTACATCTAGTATTCATTACTTTGTATTTCAGCTATGCAATTTATTTTAGTTTTGATTCTCAATAACATGAGTAGCTAAATTCTTTAGTCTAGGGTTTTGGTAGAACCCGTTGGGGATGAATTAATTGTGATATTAATATATTTTGGTTGATTAACCTTGTTTTGTTCAACTACATTCTTATTATAGTTGATTGAAAGGGCCCTTGATTAACTATTCCTATTTATTATGTATCTACTTGAGAGAGAGTGCATATTTAGGTAGTTGCTTGAACAACACCACTCCCAGAGTATAGACGAAAGTCATAACCGAGGGTTTAGAGGTTGGATTAGAGATAACGATACCTCGGGTGCAATCTAAAGTGAACTGTAATGCAATCTAGCTAGCGTAACTTGAGAGAGTGCGTCTAGTAAATTATCATAATTACTTGAGAGAGATTTATGGTAGATAGAGTGTTCATGATTGATAGAGACGATTAATCAAGCTATAAGAAGTATCCGAGAAAGAATTCACCAACGGGGGAAACCATAACCTTAGACCTTTATTATCATTGTTTACATTAAATTGTTAGTCAATTACTAGTTTATTATTTTGTTAGTAGAATTAGTTAAACAACACAAATTGATATTCAAAAGTCTTGAGAAAATTGATTAAACACTAGTTTAGTATTTTATAGACTCAATTGATACGTACAATTCTCTGTGGGATCGACTTTGGGTGTAATACCCCAGATTATATTTGCAGCGCCCGTTTAGTCTTTCTATAAGACATAGTTGAGCGTGATCAAATTTTGGCGCCGTTGCCGGGGAATTAACGGTATTATCAATTGAGTTGAAAGAAATACAAAATTCTGAAACATAGTCAATTTTCTTTAAAAGTTTCGTTTTCACATTGAACGTTTAAAGTTTGCTAAGCGTTGCAGGTGCATGCCTAGAAACTCATCGAGGACTGATGAAGTAATTGAAGCCTTATCAGACCCCGAGAAAGTTTTCAGG
>ML392307.1:0-60358 GCA_005239525.1 Nicotiana knightiana
ACAACGCCCCCTGTGAGCATGTAATTTTTACCCTACCAAAATATTTCTACAAAATTAATAAATAAATTATTTCTATTTATTTTTAGATTTTTTTTAGGATTTTTGTTAATTATTTGAAATTATTCACATTTAGTTGTATTTTTCATGAAAAATAACAAAAAATATTTAAATTTTCATCATATTTTATTCTTAGGCTTCTAATTTAATATAATACCTAATTACACAATTTAATCATAATATTAAAAGAAAATCACAAAAATTATTTATATTTGACATTTTTTAATTTCAATGTTAAAACTAGTAATTTTTCCTTTTAAAATTTAAGATTGACTAATTGTGTAAATCATACAAATAGATAATTAGTTTAATTTTATAATCTGAGATAATTTAGTGCTTAATCTAGGATTTAATTAAAATTAGTTAGATTTTAAAATTAATCAAAATTAATAGGGTGTAAATACACCTTAGCCGGACTAGGCCAGTTACCAAAAGCCAGCCTGTAACGACTCGACTGGTCATTTTAAGAATTTAAGATCCGTTCGGTGGCATAAGGTCTTGAACAGCTTCGCATTGTATTCATCGACCTGCGTGCATGGTCGAATTCAGTTACTAGATGATTCAGAGTCGAATTGGAAGAAAGACTGTTGTTTTGGAAGCTTAAACAATGAAGTTTTGACCGAAATTTGACTTTTATGTAAACGGCTGCGGAACGAGTTGTGGATGATGTCAGCAGCTTCGTATGGTGATTTTGGGCTGAGGAGCGCGTCCAAAATGTGTTTTCGAGGTCTGTGGTAGATTTAAGCTTGAATTGGCAAAAGTCAGAATTTTGGAGATTTTGGCCGATAGGTGAAATTTTGGTATCGAGCTCGAAATGGAATTCTGGGAGTGGCTATAGGTCTGTAGTATCATTTATGACATGTGTATAAAATTTGAAGTCCTTCGGACTAGTTTTGACGTGTTTCGGCATCGGTTGTGGATTTTGGAAATTTTATAAGTTTTTAGGCTTGAATCCATGCACAATTGGTGATTTCGATGTTATGTGATGTGTTTTGAAGGCTCGACTAAGTTTGGATAAGGTATCACGACTGGTTGGTAAGTTTGGTTGACGTACCGAGGGCCTCAGGGATGTTTCAGATGCTCAACGGGATGATTTTGGACTTAGAAAAGCAGCTGAAACATTGCTAGTTCTGGTGTTTCACACCTGCGGATGGGGAGCCGCAGGTGCGGACGCACATATGCGGTAGAGGGCGTCGCAGGTGCGGTTTTGGTCAGGGGCAGCCAGGCTCACAAGTGCGGACGGGGTTCCGTAGGTATGGAGTCGCAGATGTGGCCAAGTGATCTCATATGCGGCCCTAGTTCATTTAGTGAGTTTTCACACTTGCGATGTATTTTCTGCAGGTGCGGGACCGCAGGTGCGATCCAATGAGTCGCAGGTGCGGAATTGCTGGGGTGTTTATACAAAATCCGAGGGTTTGAAATTCATATTTTCTAAAATGATTTGGAGCTCGGGATTTGACGATTTTGAGTGGGTTTTGAGGAGAAGATTCATAGGTAACGATTCCTAACCTTATTTCACTGGTATATCATTAATCCATAGCAATTTCTTCAATCTAATCAATGAATTTGGGTGAAAAATCATGAAAATGGGAGGAAGGTTTCCCAAATAGAAATCTGAGAATTTAATGAGATTTTGACGTCAGTTTCCGATGATTCTTGTTTGAGTGAGTTCGTGAGTGAATGAGTGTTCTAAATTTGTAACTTTCACTCGATTTCGAGACATAGGCCCGGGGGTCTTTTTGGGCAATTTTTCGAATTTCGCGTCTTAGCTTCGAATTTATTAGTTAAACTAGTTGCTTGTAGTATTATTAACACGATGCTATTGATTTGATTTGGTCCATTTAGAGTCGGATACTCGCGGCAAGAATGTGATTTCAGGTTTGATTTGAGCGGTTGAGGTAAGTATCTTGCCTAACCTTGTGTGGGGGAATTTTTCCTTAGGATTTGAGTCTTCTATGTTGGTTGTAGTCCGTGTACGCGAGGTGACGAGTGTGTGCTCGGACTTATTTGTGGAAAATTTGCCCTTTAGGAATCTTAGGTCCTTATATTCGCTGAATATGAATTGTTCTTGGTATGATTGAATTTCCAAATTTTTAGTTTCATCTTTACTTGCCTAAATGTAGGATTTCTTACTTTTGGATTTACTCCTCTTGCATATCTGACTCCTAATCGACTTATTTGAAGAAGTACTCCTTTTTACTGTCATGCTAGGTCCTCTTAACTGCTTGTCTTCAAATTGTAATTATCTTCATCTCCTCCTATAATTGTTTTGGTCTTAACTGAAGTTATGATTATTTTTTCTACTGCTCGTCCTTAAGCGAAATTGTTGAATATCCTCATAACTGCTCAAACTTAAAAGAAGTTTAGATATTCTATACCTTAGTTGACTTGCCCTTATATGGAGTTATCAGATTCGTGTGAGTTTTCTTGTTGTTGAACCGTGCATTTGGGTGCGACCCTTATACGTTATTTTTCTTCCTTGTTGAGCTGTCCTTATTATGCCTAGCATTCTTTGTTGTGCTTACTCCTTGCGAACTAGCCTTGCTTTTCTTGTGATCAAAGGTTCGTGAATTGGTGTATCTACTGTATCTTGTATTATTGTCAATTGTTGTCATTTTACTTGTTGTGGTTATTGTGATGCATGAGGTTTCTGCCGTGCGGTTGCTGTTTCTGCCGTGCTGTGTTTTATATTAATATTGCACATGCGGCGTGATAAGGTGGGATATGTATATGTAGGTTGCACATGTGGCGAGACAAGGTGGGAACATGTTTATGCACGTGTGGCAAAACAAGGCGGGCATATACTTTACTATTGCACACGTGGCGAGACAAGGTGCGCTATGTTAGGGATTGTTTGTGATACTTGCGTTGCCCTGGGGGCATTCCTTGTTGTTGATATTGTGTAATGTAACACTTACTATGTGAGTTTATTCGTGTGGAAATTTGTGAGATGACAATATACATGTTTCCCTTTTCTTCTCTTATTCTTATTGGTTGTTGAATCATGTTAGGACACCTACACAAGCATACACGCAGTTAAGTACTATTAAAGGATTTACGACTCCTCGTTGTTGTCAAGTATAAATACTCTTGTTGTACTTACCGTATGGGTGGAAATGACCCAATGGGAACGTGAGTCGTCCGTGCAGTTAGTACTCGAATGAGGGCGCAAGATGTCAAGTGTTAGGGTTCGAATATTGGGACCCGTAAATGGTGGTTTGTCCGAGGTTCGGAACCTCTTGGAAATGACCACGAATTTGTAATAGAAGGGGTTGTAGTTGTTGAGACATTACCTATCCGTGTTTTATATTTACATTCCAGATTTTTTTGTGTTCTATTCAATCTTGGTGTTGTTTCATGGTTTTCGCTGATACTTATTGCTTTCCTTCTTTATCGAATTTACTGTGTTGTTAGCTATATTGCATAGCCTTTATGTGTACATCGTTTCTCCTTTTATTCCTATATTGATACTTGACCATTTTATTAGACCAGTAGGTGTCTTGACTAGTCCTCGTCACTACTTCGCCGAGGTTAGTCTTGATACTTACTGGGCACCGCTGTGGTGTGCTCATACTACTCTTCTGCATATTTTTTGTGCAGATCCAGGTATTGATCGTTAGTAGCTGTGCGGACTCTTGCCTTTATGTGTACATCGTTTCTCCTTTTATTCCTATTTTGCATTTACACTATTTTTGCTTACTTCCAAACAGTTGTAATTAGAATTTGTAGTAAACTCTATAAAGCTTATGACTTGTACTATTGGGTTTTGAAAATATTCATTGTATAAAGAATTATTTATTTTAGGAAAATATTAGATTGTATTATAATTGTTGTTATTCCATGAATATTAGGCTTACCTAGTCCTTAAGATTAGGTGCCATCACGATACCCAACAGAGGGAAATTTGGGTCGTGACTAGTTGGTATCAGAGCTCTAGGTTCATAGGTGCTACCAGTCATAAGCGAGTTTAGTAGAGTCTTGCGGATCGGTACACAGACGTCTGTGCTTATCTTTGAGAGGCTACAGAACTATTAGGATAACTTCACTTCCTTCATTCTTATCGTGTGAGTTCATTGATCTTGAAGTTTGAAATTATCATTCCATTCTTTCACAGATGGTGAGGACGCAAGCTGCATATCCTGAGGATGTTACCCCCGGAGCAGATGCCGCCAGGGGCAGAGGCTGAAGAGGGGCACGTGTCGTAACTAGAGAACCTTCCAGAGAAGCCATTGAGGAGCCGCCACCAGTTTCAGTTGGGGGGGCAGGCACCGGAGGCTCCTGTTTTTACACCCGGACTTCAAGAGACCTTTGCACAGTTCTGGGTTATGATTGGTACCTTGACTCAGGCGGGGTTGATTCCAGGTGCACCAACAACTTCACGGGAGGGGGGGGGGGGGGGAGCTCAGACTCCCGTCGCCCACACTCCAGAGCAGCGAGATCATGTTGGTCAGGTTCAAGGTGTCATGGCAGCACAACCTGTGGTCCCAGTTCCGCCCGTGGTTAGGGCATCAGCATCTGAGGAAGAACAACTTAGACTTGAGAGGTACAAGAAGTACCACCCTCATACCTTCAGTGGATTGGCGACAGATGATGCCCAGGGTTTCCTGGAGAAGTGTCACCGCATTCTTCGTACTATGGGTATTGTGGAGACGAGCGGGGTTACTTTCGTTACATTCCAGCTCAAGGGAGCAGCTTATCAGTAGTGGCGGGCATATGAGTTGGTAGCCCAGACGAGTCAACTTCACTAACATGGGGTCAGTTTTCAAAGATGTTCTTGAGCGAATTTGTACCTCAGTCCCTCCGAGATGCATGGCGCATGAAGTTTGAGCGGTTGCGCCAGGGCACTATGTCAGTATCAGAGTATGCCGTCAGATTCAGTGATTTGGCCAGGCATGCACCTGCTTTGGTTGCTATTGTTAGAGAGCATGTTCGTAGATTCATTGAGGGCCTCAGGCGTGATATTCGTTTCAACATGGCTCGGGAGTTAGAGTCGGATGTTTCATTTCAGTAGATGGTAGGGATTGCTCGCAGAGTTGAGGGCATGCTGGATCATGTGAGAGGGAGGACAGACGAGGTCAGGAGAGAGAGGGTAGAGAGGTGAGGAGGCCTCGTAGGCCGGAGAGATCTACTGGTCCTTATTATGGAGGCAAGGTACGACACGATAGAGGTTTTGTGGGTCAGCCAGTTCAATTTGCATTACCGGCTTCGCATGGAGTTTCAGGTACTCATGGGCTCAGAATACTCGTACCTCACAGTTTCCACAACCATGTTAGCAAAAAGGTTGTTTTGCGTGTGGAGATATCAGCCACAGGATGAGAGATTGTCCTAGGCTTCGGGAAGATGTCGTTACAGCAGGGCATTCATGTGAGTAGAGGGCGCCCAAGATGGGGAGGCCCAACCAGTTGATGTTTTTCGTATAGTAGGCTAGAGGCCGTTGTGCAAAATGTTATAGCACATGTATGTTTTGATTTGTTACAGAGGGGCACCATTTGTAATTCATTATAGCTCTTCTGGTCGGGACAAGTTCCCTCATTTGTTGTTTCGTTTATGAGTGAGTTACATGCTTTGCACTCTATTTTCGTGTTTGATCTTGTTGGGAGGTTCTGTGAGTGGTAGCCCATGTCTATTGTTTGTTTCTATTCATTATTGAGAGATATGATACTAGTAGTAAATTCTTGTTGTCCAGTACGGTAGGCTTGATGTGGTTCCTGAGTCTAGTGGTTATGAGCTGTGATTCTTATGGTCCACCGGTGTGGGGGCCAGCACGTGTTGTAAATTTGTTGAAGGAAGTGATCTAGTGAAAAGTTCCAGTTGGTGGGATATATATATCCTATTTGTGATTTAGAGTTGAGGGCGAAACCTTCGTGATTTCGTGTGATTTGAAGTGTTTGAACCAGGAAGTGTACCGTGATAGAAGTTATATCAGGAGGGGGTCCTTGTGATTCGTTTATATGCTTTGATTCTTTCCTTGTTATATTGTTTTGTAGATTAGCATTGATAGAGAGTTGTGCCTGTCGGGCTTGTTTGATAGTTTCCTTATGTGTGCTCTTTTCGTATTCAGTCATTTTCGTTCTGCGCTCCTTGAGTTTTATCTTGCGGGGTGTTTGCCCGGTGGTGTTAGTGTGATTCAGGTGTCAAAGTTGTGAGGTATTTGTGTTTCTTGCATTATTATCAGTGTGATGGAGGTTTGGAATAAGGTTCAATCAGATATGAGGCTAATTGTCGGTGTTGAGTTGATTTCGGGCAGATATTGTGATTAGAAGTGTTATTAAGGGCCTATGTGTGGTGCGTTATGTTGTGTGTTCATACCTTGTGGGTGTAGGCATGAATTGATGTAGCTGGTTGAGGGTGATATCGGATATGGATTTAGGATCGGCCCTTTTTGGGAAGTAAGGAGAAGGTGAGAAATTGGGGTATGAGGCTTATCGGTGTTAGTAGAAAGGATAAATTTCAGTTGTTATGGTGTCATCAGTCTTATGTAGATTGTGGTGAAGTGGGATCACCCGGGGGTGTATGTTGGATGTGTGCTTTCAGTGATTTGAGGATGTGGAGGCGAATCTTGACACGTTCGAGGACGAATGTTTGTTTTAAGGGGGGGNNNATGTAACGACCCGACCTGTCGTTTTGAGAATTTAAGCTCCGTTCGGTGGCATAAGGTCTTGAACAGCTTCGCATTGTGTTCATCGACTTGCGTGCATGGTACAATTCAGTTACCAGATGATTCAGAGTCGAATTGGAAGAAGGACTGTTGTTTTGGAAGCTTAAACCGTGAAGTTTTGACCGAAATTTGACTTTTATGTAAACGACTCCGGAACGAGTTATGGATGATGTCAGCAGCTTCGTATGGTGATTTTGGGCTGAGGAGCGCGTCCGGAATGTGTTTTTGAGGTCTATGGTAGATTTAGGCGTGAATTGGCGAAAGTCAGAATTTTGGCGATTTTGGCCGATAGGTGAAATTTTAGTATTGGGCTCGGAATGGAATTCCGGGAGTGGTTGTAGGTCCGTAGTGTCATTTATGACCTGTGTGTAAAATTTGAAGTCCTTCGGACTAGTTTTGACGTTTTTCGGCATCAGTTGTGGATTTTTAGAAATTTCATAAGTTCTTAGGCTTGAATCTATGC
The DNA here is from genome assembly GCA_005239525.1 of Nicotiana knightiana. Lineage (NCBI taxonomy): Eukaryota > Viridiplantae > Streptophyta > Magnoliopsida > Solanales > Solanaceae > Nicotiana > Nicotiana knightiana. The sequence continues at coordinate 7,179 of ML392307.1, forward strand.
ACAATTGGTGATTTTGATGTTATGCGATGTGTTTTGAAGGCTCGACTAAGTTTGGATAAGGTATCACGATTGTTTGGTAAGTTTGGTTGAGGTCCTAGGGGCCTCGGGGATGTTTTGGAAGCTCAACGGGATGATTTTGGACTTAGAAAACTAGCTGAAGCATTGCTGGTTCTGGTGTTTCGCACCTGCGGATGGGGAGCCACAAGTGCGGACGCGCAGGTGCGGTGGAGGGCGTCACAGGTGCAGTTTTGGTCAGGGGTAGCGAGGCTCACATGTGCAAACAGGGTTCCGCAGGTGCGGAGCCGCACATGCGGCCCAGTGATCGCATGCGCGGCGCCATTTCATTTAGTGAGTTTTCGCACCTGCGATGTATTTACTGCAGGTGCAAGACTGCAGGTGCGGTCCAATGAGCCGCAGGTGCAGAATTGCTGGGCTGTTTATACAAAATTCGAGGGTTTGAAATTCATATTTTCTAAAACAATTTGGAGCTCGGGATTTGACGATTTTGAGTGGGTTTTGAGGAGAAGATTCATAGGTAACGATTCCTAACCTTATTTCACTGGTATATCATTAATCCATAGCAATTTCTTCAATCTGATCAATGAATTTGGGTGAAAAATCATGAAATGGGAGGAAGGTTCCCCAAATAGAAATCTGAGAATTTAATGAGAATTTGACGTCTGTTTTCGATGGTTCTTGTTCGAGTAAGTTCGTGAGTGAATGGGTGTTCTAAATTTGTAACTTTCACTCGATTCCGAGACGTGGGCCCAGGGGACTTTTTTGGCAATTTTCCTAATTTCGCGTCTTAGCTTCGAATTTATTAGTTAAACTAGTTGCTTGTAGTATTATTAACACGATGCTATTGATTTTATTTGATTTGGGCCATTTGGAGTCGGATACTCGCGGCAAGAACGTGATTTCAGGTTTGATTTGAGCGGTTGCGGTAAGTATCTTGCCTAACCTTGTGTGGGGGAATTTTCCTTTAGGATTTGAGTCTTCTATGTTGGTTGTAGTCCGTGTACGCGAGGTGACGAGTGCGTGCTCGGACTTATTTGTGGAAAATTTTCCCTTTAGGAATCTTAGGTCCTTATATCGCTGAATATGAATTGTTCTTGGCATGATTGAAATTCCAAATTTCTAGTTTCATCTTTACTTGCCTAAATGTAGGATTTCTTACTTTTGGATTTACTCCTCTTGCCTATCTGACTCCTAATTGACTTATCTGAAGAATTACTCTTTTTTACTGTCATGCTAGGTCCTCTTAACTTCTTGTCATCAAATTGTAATTATCTTCATCTCCTCCTATAATTGTTTTGGTCTTAACTGAAATTTTGATTATTTTTCCTGCTGCTTGTCCTTAAGTGAAATTGTTGAATATCCTCATAACTGATCAACCTTAAAGAAGTTTAGATATTCTATACCGTTGACTTGCCCTTATACGGAGTTATCGGATTCGTGTGAGTTTTCTTGTTGTTGAACCGTGCATTTGGGTGCGACCTTTATACGTTATTTTTCTTCCTTGTTGAGCTGTCCTTATTATGCCTAGTATTCTTTGTTGTGCTTATTCCTTGCGAACTAGCCTTGATTTTCTTGTGATCAAAGGTTCTTGAATTGGTGTATCTACCGTATCTTGTATTATTGTCAATTTTTGTCGTTGTACTTGTTGTGGTTATTGTGATGCACGAGGTTTCTGCTGTGCGGTTGCTGATATGGAGTTTGCACGAGGTTTCTGCCGTGCCATGTTTTCTATTGATATTGCGCATGCAGCGTGACAAGGTGGGATATGTATATGTGGGTTATGCATGTGGCGAGACAAGGTGGGAACATGTTTATGCACGTGTGACGAAACAAGGCGGGCATATACTTTACTATTGCACACGTGGCGAGACAAGGTAGGCTATGTCAGGGATTGTTTGTGATACTTGCGTTGGCGTGGGGGCATTCCTTGTTGTTGATATTGTGTAATTGAACACTTACTATGTGAGTTTATTCGTGTGGAAATTTGTGAGATGACAATATACGTGTTGCCCTTTTCTTCCCTTATTCTTATTGGTTGTTGAATCATGTTAGGACACCCGGATTTACGACTCCTCGTTGTTATCAAGTATAAATAATCTTGTTGTACTTACTGTATGGGTGGAAATGACCCAATGGGCACGTGAGTCGTCCGTGCAGTTAGTACTCGAATGAGGGCGCAAGATGCCAAGTGTTAGGGTTCGAATATTGGGACCCGTAAATGGTGGTTTTTCCGAGGTTCGGAACCTCGTGGAAATGACCACGAATTTGATATAGAAGGGGTTGTAGTTGTTGAGATATTACCTATCCGTGTTTTATATTTACATTCCAGATTTGTTTGTGTTTTATTCAATCTTGGTGTTGTTTCATGGTTTCCGATGATACTTATTGCTTTCCTTCTTTATCGAATTTACTGAGTTGTTAGCTATATTGCGTAGCCTTTATGTGTACATCGTTTCTCCCGTTATTCCTATATTGATACTTGACCAGTTTATTAGACAAATGGGTGTCTTGACTAGTCCTCATCACTACTTCGCCGAGGTTAGTCTTGATACTTACTGGGCACCACTATGGTGTGCTCATACTACTCTTCTACACATTTTTATGCAGATCCAGGTCTTGATTGTTAGTAGCTGTGCGGACTCTTGCTGAGGAGACTCAAGGTAAACCTGTCGTTGCGCTCACAGGCTTCGAAGTCACCTTCCTATTTTGCATTTACACTGTTTTTGCTTACTTCCAAACAATTTTAATTAGAAGTTTAGTAAACTCTATAAAGCTTATGAATTGTACTACCGGGTTTTGGGAATATGCAATGTATAAAGAATTATTTATTTTAGAAAAATATTAGATTGTATTATCATTGTTGTTATTCCACGAATATTAGGCTTAACTAGTCCTTAAGACTAAGTGCCATCATGATACCCAATGAAGGGAAATTTGGGTCGTGACACAGCCCAATCCCAAACTTAAACAAAAATACCCAAGCCCAATACCCCCTAAACCGCTCCAGCCCGCCATTTAATTAAACAGTGCCGTTTAAGCACCAAGTAATCCTGGCCGTTGATCTTCAATAGATCCAACGGTCCGGAACTCATCCCCATTTTGACATATATATGTCCTAACCCTCTCTTACCCCCCCCCCATTTAAAACGCCTCACATCTCTCTCTCTCAACTGCCTTAATACCCGACGCCCAATCCGCTTCCGGAAATCGCTTACGGCGACGGCGAAACCTAAAGCCACCCAAATCAACCCCATTCTCTCCCCCACTCTTCCAAAACCCTACCTCACAAATCCTCACCCCCAAAACCCCATAAAAAACCAACAAATCTTATATCTAAAAAAGCCAGAAACCCTAATGCCGCCTAGCAACACTGCTGGATTTACGGCGGTGGTGGAAATCCAAAACCCCTCAAACTCACCCCATACACTCTCTTCACCTCCCTGAACCTCACCCTACCAGCCAAATCTCCAAAAAACCACAAAAAATAATCGATCTTAGATCTGGAAACCTAGAAACCCTAGAGCCACCGCCAAAAATAGCCTATGGCGGCGGCAAAACCCTAAACTCACCTAAACTCCTACCCTACAACCACCACACCCCCTAGAACACCAATCTACCTATAAATCTCAACAATACCCTACTGAAAACTCCAGATCTTAGATCTGAGATTTTTAAAACCCTAAAATCCACCTAGTCCGTCAAAAAAATCCTCTTGTCAAGATCTCCTATCAAGGATCTCAGATCCCAGATGGAAGTCTTGGCATGAGGGTTTTTAGCGTCTAAATTTCTTTTTTAACAGTTCTTATGTATTTTATGTTGTTTTCTGTTTTTCTTAATTTTTTTGTTATTACGCGTTTTATTGTTATATTTTGTGTTTACCTTTAGTTGTTATTGTTTTTATTTTATTTATTATTATCCGTACTTTGTTTAAATTAATTAATTAATTAACAGATTTAGTTAGGAAGAAGTAAAATCAGTATTAGATATAATTTATTTTCCCTTTTTTGCATTTGTTTTTTTATATGTTTTATCTTCATTAATTTTGCGTTTATTTTTGTTGGTATTAATGTTTTGTTTGTTTATTTTGATAAATTAATTGCTGTTATTTTATTATTAATTATTTACTGTTGTTTGGTATTTGTTTGAGAAATTGGCCTCACTGAAGTGGCCCGTTCCACTTTGCTCATAAACTGGGCATGTCTGATAGACAGACCCACACCTTTTTAAAAGCTTAAGAGCCCAAAGTCCTTAGGCCAAGAGTCACCTGACTCAGGCCCAGAACCAATCTGGTTCTAAGGTAATTCCAAGACCCTTAAGGGTCAATTTCGGAATCATAATTCTAAAATTCTTCATACAAGGTTAGAACTTTCTAGAATAAGGGACAAATATCCCAATGCTGAATAGGAAAATAGGGATAAGATCCCACATATTCAGAAATTGGAGAGTTGTTCATTTTTTGAGTTAGGAAGGTACTAGAAATTGGACAGCTGTCTATTTCTGTTAAGAAAAATATTTTTTCCTTGATTTTAAAAAATTCTGGCAGATTCTTTTTGTACCCTAATTCTTATCCCTTTTTCACTCCCCCACTCTATATAAACACTCCTCCTTTTTCATTAGATAAATATTTTTTTACATACACATCTGAATACAGCTACGCAAACTGATATACACTTATATACAAAAACACATAGAAATTTTCTACACTGCCTTAAGATTTTTCCTTTCATTTAAAAAAAAAATCTGAAAAATCAACCTTGATCTTTCAAAAACAAAAACATCACTCCTTTATTATTTAAAAATCCGACTGTTTTTTCCTATTCCACTGGGTTTCATTGCTGCTGCTATACTTCAAGCTTTTTTCAGAGACTTATTTTCCTATTTATTTTATTTTTTCTTGCTACTATAAAGTATCAAGGTACTTTTTTAACAATGTAAAATTTTAGTTTTGTTATATATGTATCTTTCGCTGTTCATCAAAGCCTGGGTTTGGTTTGAATGTGATTCTATGCATAAATTATGTTACTACATAAATCATGTTATTAAAAGTTGTATGGTTAGAAATTGTGTGTAAATTTGTGTAGAGTTAATTATTTATACTGTTTTAGGAAATTTAAGTTACATTAGCTTTAATGTTAAAGTAAACTGAAAAATTATAACATCTGTTTAAAGCTTTTTGTATTCATGAAATCTGTACACTCATATGTGGTAGTAGAAACAAAAGAAAAACAACATAAAAAAATTTGTTAAAGTAATAACAGGTAGATTTATTATTACTATCCAATTAGTAAAAGTGTAATAATTTAGATTTTCTATATTTTCTTGTATAACGAGTTAGTTTAATATCATAAAAGTTTTACTATGTCGTTTTAAACAATTAAATACAGTAGTGCCAGTTCTATTAGTTAAAAATCACGAAAAATTGGTCTTTACAAGCACACTAAATAGTAACCATAATACATTTTCAGGCCCAAAACCAATTGAGTTCATGGAATTGTATTCTAATTTTCTGTTAAATAAATGAATTGATTAAATGCCTTTACACTTTAAAATTTTCAAATGCAAATGAGTTTTAAAGTTATCACTTTAACATAAGTTAATATAAGAAATAGAAGACTTAGACAATCAATAGGAAAATTATCCATATTTAATCAGAAATTTAATTTATTCGTGTCCCAAATGCCCTTTAGTTTTTTCTGTTTTAATCAAAATATGTATTGGGCCAGAGTCACTTGGACTCATCATCACCAGGCCCAAATCGTTTTTAATTAACTTCACTTAGTTGTCCATAAAATAAGCATTGGGTCTGAGTTATTTGGACTCATCCTCAAGCCCTAATCTTCTTGAATTAAACTCATTTAATTGACTGAATGCTTGATAACATGTTTGTTGGGCCAGAGTCATTTGGACTCCATGATCATTCGGCCGAATTCATTTTTGTTTAAATTTATTTAGTTGCTTTAAAAATATGCATTGGTCAGAATCAGTTAGACTCAATCAGGCTCAAATTTTTTTCAAATTTAATTCATTAGCTAGACCCGATAACGGATAATATATGTCTTGGGCTAGAACTCATTTGGACTCAGCCTTTGTCAGGCCCCCCCTAACTCTTAAATCTGGGCTTGTTTGGTCGTTAATACATAAGTTGCCCCATTTAATACAAACAAACATATCACATAGTATTGAACCTTTACACTTAGCCATATGATATAAGGTATTTAGTTTAGAGACATAAGCGTAACTTTAGGTACTCATAATCGAAATAATTATTACAATTATGTACACGCACGTGTGACATAGTTGTGATGCCAAAAACAAACCAAGGTACACGTTCGTGTGACCATGGTAAAAATTTCTTAGTAAATAAAACGTATTAATCAAACACTCGTAGAAATGCTTTAGGCACGATTTTTATAACTACTATCGTGATTGTGTACATGCTCGCATTACGCGTTCGCGCGACTTTGACTAAATTTTTCTTAAAAATAAACTAAGTGTCGTGAATTGTGTACATGTACGCGTAACATGATTCTTGACACGCCAAACTAAACGAGTATACGTACACGTAACATGATTCTTGACACGCCAAACTAAACGAGTATACGTACACGTAACTCGTATTAAGATAGTTCTTTAGTTGGCGAATAATCGAGTAATTAGAAGCGGTAAGAGATAAAATACACATAGGTCCTAAAATGAGTAATTAGATAAAAGAGGCCAAGTGTTAATCATCAAGCGACCGTGCTAAAATTACGGAACTCGAGAGTGCCTAACATCTTCTCCCGGGTTAACAGAATTTCTTACCCGGTCTTCTGGTTTCACAGACTTATAAACAGAGTCAATTTTTCTTGATTTGGGATATAAAATAAACCGGTGACTTGGGACACCATAAATTATTCTAAGTGGAGAATATTAAAATAAAAATAATCCCATAACGAATAATGTCACTTTAATTGGAAACACTCTCTTATCCCACTCTTTTCGGAAAAAGGAGGTGGGACAGCTCTGGCGACTCTGCTGGAGATCGAACCCAATCTCTGGTTCAGGGTTCAAGAATTCGAGATTTTTAATGTGATTTTTACTTAGTTGTATCGATTGTGATATTACTGTATTTGTGGGCATAATGTGCTAATTGCCACTCATTTACCGCTTTGATATTATTTGAATTATATTAAAACTCTCTGCTTACGCCTCCTTTATGAGTCTTCTAAAAAATGGTGCATATGTTCGCGTGGCCCGCTTTTCTGTTAGAAGTCGTACCAAATAAAATGAGGATAGATCAACCACTAGGCCGGGTAGACTTTTGTGCTCCCGGTACGTTGCTCCCACCTCGGCTCGAGTTATCCGCTCGGGTAATTTAGGTCTAGAACACATCACTAGGTTTCAAACCTAGAATAACAAAGCCTCATGCCGGATCCCTAGTAGGAATGCTTATTTGCATCACATGCATTTGGCTTAGGGGACTCAATACAGGGGTTGGATCCGTCTAGGACATGTGTACCCAAAACAAAAAGACCATCTTGATGCATCTTACCTGCTACGTGTTCATTCATTTGTTTCGGCTTGTTTGTTGATCGGCTAAGGAAAGAAAAATAACAGAAAAACCAAGAGCGAGGTAGAATAGAAATTTACCCTGGTTTAAAAATCCCTGTATTTGAAAATGCCTCAAAACTTTGCCAAAATATTTTGAAAAAAAGAAGAAGGAGAAAATGTATTTCAAAAATGGAAGTAAGTCAATATCATGTTTTTTCCAATTATGTCAAAATCGACCGAACTACGCGAGTCTGATTCTCACCGGATGTGAGATACATAGGCAAACCTCATCGGTGCCGACCCCAATTCTTCCAATCAAATAATGTAATTAAGTAGGTCTATTGGTCAAACAAATAAAACCGACCCAACTTCGGTTAAGTCTTGCGTCGTTCTTGCCGGAATAGCCTTAGAACACGTTACATTGTCGAAGGGCTATTTTCGCTAAGAACGGACATGTCTATCAATAAATCATCACTATTCCTAGAAAAATGCCTTAATTCAGCCTCAAAACTTTATTTGAAAGTAAAAAGGGGCCACTATTGCAAAAATAACCATTCTAGTCGATGTTGCACAAATAGCCACCTTTAGGTGATTTTTTCTTGCGAAAAAGAGTCTGCTGGTCTTGTCTTTCAAAATTAGAGTCAACCTTAACCCGACCCGCTCTCAGGTGCAGAATGAATGCCATCTAGAATCCACCATTGAATGTCGTAGATCAAACTCCACTACATCTCCAAATGTGGTGGCATGATTTAGACAAAGAGGGTCAAGACTGGGTAGTTGAACATCTGGGTGCTCTCACGAACATCATGAAAGTTAATAAACTAATCAAGGATTTAGTGATCTTTTGGGATCCTGTCCGTAATGTTTTTCGTTCCTCAGACTTCGAGCTCACTACCACCTTGGAGGAAATAGCGGGGTATACAGGTTTTGGTCGGGGTTTGAGAAATCAACAGCTTATATTCCCGAAGCCTATGTTAGTGCGTCGTTTCTTTGATATCATGAGCATCATTAAGCAAATAAGAAAGAACCATGTGAGCCAAGGGCTGCTTCTCATTCTACTTATTATACTCCAGGTATGGCATCCAAAGGGGTTTGAAACGCATGAAAAAGGGTTGAACAACAAACAAAGCAAAGATACTTGGAAAATTCATCATCGTTTTGCCTTCATAGTGTCCTTTCTAGGCGTCATGGTCTTCCCGAATGAAAAAGGGACAGTTGATATCCGTATGGCTACAATTGCGCAAGTCCTAACTGCCAAGGAGGATCATACACTTGCTCCACTGATATTGTCGGATATTTACCGGGCGCTGACACGATGTAAGTCGGGGACGACATTATTCGAAGGTTGAAATATCCTTTTACAAATGTGGCTAATCGAACACCTTCGCCATCATCTAAAATTTATGAATTACGGTCCAAGAAAGAGAAATTTCATTGAAAGCTATGAAGAAAGAGTGAAAGATTATAATTCCCAGGAAGGGGTTGAAGCTTGGATCGTCCACTTGAGAACTTTAAAGGAAAACTAGATTGAGTGGACTCTAGGATGGCTCCCGGTGAGGGAAGTTATATATATATCATCCACGAATAATTATTTGCTATTGATGGGCTTGAGAAGTGTCCAGCCATAAACACCCCAAAGGGTCCTGAGGCAATTAGGAAGATATCTAGTAGTAAATGAGGATGAAGACTTGAGTGTCCAAGTTATTGAGTTACATCCCGAAGCCCCACTTCTCGAAGCTTTATTTGGAATGGGTGCCGATACTTGAAAGAGGAAACCCAAGTACCTGATCTTGCCAAAGGTGAAGTAGATCCGGGCTATGCCACATGGTTTGAGAAAAGTAATGCATTGATGAGGAACCAGAGCCCGAACCAGAAAGGCCCGCCAAGAGGCCTCATGTTCAAGCTTTTGATGACAAAAACCAAGAACAATTGGCTAGGGAGAAAAATAAAAGAAATATCAAGACACTATCCATGTCTTGGAGGAAAAATTGAGAAACCTCGCATTTGATAATGATTTGCAGGAGCAGGTAACTGAAGGTGAAAAGATAAAATTAACTTGAGAGAACGAGGCGCTCCGAGCCCAACTCGGGAACATGAGGATAGCCGCCGAAATGACTGTAAGAAGTGAGAGAGATGAAAAGATCATTAACAACTTAAGAATGAAGGTCCACGACTATGCAGCTGACTTGAGCTAGATGCTCAAGCAAAACTATCTAAGGGAGAATAAGAACATGCCCACCATTTGAGACAAAAATATGACAAAGAAATAGCCATTCTAAAGGAAAAGTCGTGTGCCCTTGGGAATGAAATGGTCCAGCAAACCAAAGATTTTAAGACAGAAAAAGAGCACTGCTACGCACTAATTTTCCAACTAGAAAAAAGCTTGCAACAGCTACAGGACCAAAACAACACAAGTGCACAAGTGTTGGAAGCCCGGGCACAGCAAATTGGGCGTCTACTTCAAGAGAAAGGAGTCATCAGAACTAGGATTAAGGAAATAGCTAACTATGTTGTGATGAAATGTCACGAGTGTGAAGACATGACCAGGTCCATGTTTTTCGCTTCTATGATGACCTTCGTCCACTAGGTAATGGATGACTTGGACCGTCTTCAAGAAGACATTGCGTGAAGGCCCGCGCAAAGACCAGCCAATGCCCCACAGGCTCCAAGAAGACCAGTAGAGGCTCTAATGTACTTTTGATTATCCAGTTGTCGAGTATGTACTTTACTACTTTCTAGAATTTTGTTTTGTCATTTATTTTGAGTCTGTATTATTTTTCCTTTATAGTTGTCAGTACTTTAATTCCCTGTGATGAAAAACAAAAAAAAGATACCTTTAGTAATGAAATGAAAAATGTACTTTGCTACTTCATACTTATCCCCTGAACTACGTAATGATCTAATTCATGCGGTGTCATGATACGTAGGCAATCCATATAGGATTCGATCACAACCCTAAAAGAAAGTAATTAAGAACGAAAAAGCGGGATACAATAAAGCTGGGATGAAACACACAGCTGTCGCAAAACATCTTACAAAAACGTTTAACTGTTTAGGTGCATTGCATCCCCCAATATGAGATTCCCTATGTGTCAAATGTCTAGAATTAATTGGTTTGTTGTGTATGCTTTAAAAGAACATGTTCTATTTTTAGGTGGTTGGTTTTGTGGTGGTATTCTGGCTTCACACCCTTATTTCACGAGATCTAAAGGAAGTATCGCAATGGCCTCAGAGAGTCATCTACCTATCATTGATCCCGAGGATAGCCCTGCATCGGTTATCCCACATCCAGAGTCAGCAACTGATGAGGAGAATAGAAGGCTAAGATGTCGCATGCTAGAAATATGGGATGCATGGTCCAATGGCAGGGAGCCGCCCAGTACTATCCCGGGATTCCCTGAATTAATCCCTAGGATGGGAGGAACTACAAATGTCCCTATCCCAGTAACTAACCTATTCGTTCCATTTGGGTATCCCACCATGTCAACAAGCTTCACTGGTATGCCTTCTAAGGTTCATCTACCGTGCTCACAGCCCCACCAACCACTAGCATAGCACAACTAACATTTCCTTGACAAAGCTTCAAACCATTAACCTTCACTTTCCAAGCTCCCCAATTCCAATTGGACGCCGCTCGGGTCACCCCAAATTCCTATCTTCAACACCCACAATTTGATTTTCCCATAGAACATGAGAGAGACGTGAGTAATCCTGAACAAGGGGAGATAACAGGAAAAATGAAAAGCGTCGAGCAATGCCTCAAGAATATATAGGGCCTGAGTGTCCAGAAGAGAGTGTCATATGTTGATCTGTGCATGTTCCCTCACGTACATTTACCTGTGGGATTTAAGACGCCAAAGTTTGAAAGATATGACGGGCATGGAGAATGAAATGCTCACTTAAAGCGATAATATAACCAGCTGAGGGGTGTTGGAGGAAAAGAGGAGATGTTAATGACCTACTTCGGAGAGAGCCTCACCGGAATTACTTCTGAATGGTATATAGACAAGGACATCTCTCATTGGTATATATGGGAAGACCTAGCCCCGGATTTTTTAAGGAAATTCCAATACAATGTGGACATAGCTCCGGACAGAAATTCTTTGTCCAACCTAAAAAAAAGCCTCGGAAAGCTTCCGATAATACGCTATCAAATGGCGTGAACAAGCGGCCAGGGTAAAACTCCGATGGATGAGGCCGAGATGGTCAGTGTCTTCTTACAGGCCCAAGAGGACGATTATTTTCAAAACATGATGTCTGCCATGGGCAAACCGTTCACGGAGGCCATTAAAATAGGAGAAATGGTAGAAAATGGCCTGAAAATAGGCCGCATCTTAAGTCAATCAGCTTTAAGATCCACTTACCAAGCCATTCAGAGCGGCTCGGGAGGTTTAACAAGCTGGAAGAAAAAAGAAGAGGGAGCCATGATGGCTTCAAGCTTGAGAAATACTCGGTGACCCCGAGATTATCCTGGTCCACCTTCCAGGGCCCTGCAACATTATTATCCCCACTAGGATGCAGCCTATGATATGGCCCCTCATCCTTATGCACTAATGAATGCCCAACCACACACCCGGCCACAACAACATTACAATCAGAATATAGCTCCACCTCCAAGAAACATCCCTACTCATCAAGCCCCGTATAATCCCCGTCCACCACAGAATAATTACCAATATAACACCCATCCCCGTGAACCACCCAGAAAAACTGACTTCACACCCATTAGTGAGTCGTATTCCAGCCTCTTCCCAAAATTAGTCCAAATGGGCTTGTTGCAACCTGTACCTCCGAACAGTCAGAACCCAGAATCTCCATCCTATAGGCTAGGTACCAGGTGCTCTTATCACTCTAGGGCGGAAGGGCATGACACCGAAGATTGTTGGACCCTTAAGAGAGTAGTCGAGAACCTGATCGAACATAAGCGAGTAGTGTTAAGGGACGAGAAAGTCCCCAATGTAATCAACAACCTGTTACCGACCCATAATAACGGGTCGGTCATCGGGATAATTTGTGAAGATAAAGAATTTGACCCCGCATTGAAAACTATTATTGCCATCGCTGATTCGGAGAAGAAACCTAAAGCGGTGGCGAAATAAGTCAGGGATGTGAAAAATATGAATTGCACTCCCCAAAATGAAGAAAAGGCCAGGGAAGTAAATACATGGGCAAGACCTGCCAAAGAGGCCATTCTCTACATCCCAAGAGCCCACAGAAAGGGACAACTCATGTTAAGCCCTCCCAAGAGATTGGAACAGAAGAAAACCACGCCAAATATAACAAAAATGTACGTACCAAAAGGAACTTACATGGAATGGAGGCCAACAATTCCACTTAGCATGGATGAGCCTTTGATCATTAGTCGCATGCCACAAAATCCCGTAAGAGACCGTACGACTATCCCTTGGAACTACAACCAGACAGTGGTCACATATAAAGGGAAGGAAGTTAGGGGAGAAGTAAATGAAACAAACCAATCTGGGAAGTATCACAAGCTAGAAGAATTGAACAAAACCAAGCACAAATGCTTTCCCCTCAAAAAGCCAGTTACTGCTGAAGAAGCGGAGGAATTTTTCTGGAAGATGAAAACCTCGGAGTATGCTGTAATTGATCAACTTAGAAAGGATACCTCCCAGGTTTTACTTTTGTCCCTACTGATGAGCTCAAAAGAACACCAGAAGGTGCTTCTAAAGATGCTGTATGAGGCGTATGTTCCAATTGAGACCACAGTTAAACAATTGGAAAGAATGGCAGAGCGATTTTTTGAGGTGAACCGAATCTCTTTCAGCCGATGACTTACCTCCGGAAGGAGCCGCTCACAAAAAATCCCTCCATTTGACCGTCAAGTGTGAAGGATATTATGTGAAAAAGGTCATGTTGAACTGTGGGTCTGGAGTTGACATTTTCCCTCTATCAACATTACAGAGGATGGAAATTGGGACAGAGAGGATTAGACCAAAACATGTTTGTGTGCGTTCTTTCGATGGTGTCAAACGGGATACGATAGGGAAATTGACTTGATCCTAACCATTCGCCCCGTAGATTTTGAAGTAACATTCCAAGTTCTGGACATGAACACTTCCTACAACTTTCTCTTAGGGAGACCGTGGATGTAAGCCGCAGGAGCCGTGCCTTCTACTCTCCATCAAATGGTCAAGTTCAAATATGAGAACCAAGAAATATTTTTCCATGGAGAAGAGGAACAGTCAATCTACAGGGACCCATCGGTCCCATGTCTGGAGGCTAGAGAGGGAAATGAACACATCGTCTACCAAGCCTTTGAAATCATAGTCGCCGACCAGTGCGAATAGGGAACCCCATGTCCTCAACCTTGTTTATCAAACATATCAATCATGCTCACCAGTGAAATGATAGTATCTTTATAGGGCGTCACAGAACCTGTCACCTTGGCTGCTAACAAGAAATTCTTTGGCATAGGTTTCCAAGATACCCATGCCGACGAAAAATGGGTGGGCCTTGCCTTAGCCAATCCCACATATCGCCAGGTTGTTTGTTAAGCCAAGTTATATAGAAGAAGAAGAGTATTTCACGGCCAAAGAAATATAGGACATTTGTGAAGCAATTAGGCAAATGCTTTACGAAGTCCACATGGTCCAACTGGGCGAAGGCTTGAGCACTGCTGAGGTGCAATACATGGGGCTCAAAAACTGGAAGGCTATTCCATTCCCAGTCAGGCGGGAATCCCGGTAGTTCAATCTTGCCATCTTTGCTGCATTCCGAGTTATTTCAGGGTGTAACTCGAATGCTTTTAGTTTTTTTTGTCGTTTAAATTCCAATGTAAACCCTCCTATCTTCAAATTCAATAAAATGAAATCAATATTTCATCGTCTATGAATCTTTTCCTATTATTCTTTCTGATTTTGCTTTTTTTTTCTTATCTTTCTCTCTTCAGTTCTAATAATACAGATTTAAATAACATGACATGCTTGTCGACTTCATGCGCAGATCCTAAAACGCTGTCTAACTGTGAACTAATGAATCAAGAACCAGAATATGATGAAGATGAGGCTTTTAGGGAAATAAATCGAGAGTTGGAACAATTTGAGAATAAGACTAAGTCAAACTTAAATGAAACCAAGCCAGTTAATTTGGGCAATTCAGAAGAGGTCAGGGAGACCATGATAAGCATTCACGTCGAGGAAAAAACTAGAGATGCATTGATACAACTTTTGTTTGAATTTAAAGACGTGTTTTCCTGGTCTTACAATGATATACCAGGACTAAGTGTCGATCTAGTGGTACACAAGTTGCCAACTTATCCCGGTTGTCCACCTGTCCAACAAAAGCAAAGAAAATTCAAAATGGACATCACCGATAAGATCAAAAAAGGTTTCCAAACAATTAAAAGCCGGTGTAATTCTAGTAGTCCGATACACCATATGGTTGGACAATGTAGTCCCAGTACCAAAAAAGGACGGGAAGATCCGAGTGTGTGTGGACTATAGAGATTTGAACAAAGCAAGCCCGAAGGACAACTTTCAATTACCAAACATCCACATCCTTGTCGACAACTGTGCCAAACATAAGATACAATCTTTTATGGATTGTTATGCTGGGTATCACCAAGTCCTGATGGATGAAAAAGATGCAGAAAAGACAGCTTTCACCACACCATGGGGCACTTACTGTTACAGGGTCATGCCAATTGGTCTGAAAAATGCCGGGGCAACTTACATGAGAGCTATGACTGCCATCTTCCACGACATGATGCACCAGGAAATTGAGGTATACGTAGATGACGTGATCATTAAATCCAGAACACAAGAAGGCCATGTCCGATATCTAAGAAAATTCTTTGAGCGTCTGCGCAGGTATGACTTGAAATTGAACCCAGCTAAATGTGCATTTGGGGTTCCATCTGGGAAACTCTTGGGGTTTATATTCAGTCGGAGGGGTATTGAGTTATATCCAACAAAGATAAAATCTATCCGAGATCTACCACCTCCGAAAATCAAGAAAGAGGTCATGAGTTTGCTGGGAAGGTTGATTACATCATTAGGTTCATCGCTCAACTTACTACCACATGTGAGCCCATATTTAAGTTACTAAACAAAGACGCGGAGATTGAATGAACAGATGAGTGTCAAGAAGCTTTTGACAAAATCAAAGAATATTTGTCAAATCTTCCGGTGTTAGTTCCGCTTGAGCATGTAAGACCTTTGTTCTTGTACTTGACGGCCTTGGAAAATTCTTTTGGTTGTGTCCTCGGGAAACATAATTCTACCGGGAAGAATGAGCAAGCCATCTATTATATGATCAAGAACTTTATTGGTTATGAAGCCAAATACACTTTGCTGGAAAGAACTTGTTGTGCTTTAACATGGGTCGCTCAAAAGCTTAGACATTATTTGTTGGCCTATACCACATACCTCATAACCAGAATGGACCCTCTAAAGTACATATTCCAAATCCCGCTCACTGAATTCAGGTATATTCCTCGAATCCACAATGAGTTAGCTGACGTACTAGCTACCTTAGCTGCAATGTTGCCGTATCCGGGCAATGTCCATATTGACCCATTAGAGATTCAAAGCCGAGAAAGACATGATTATTGCAACACTGTTGAAGTAGAACCAGCTGTCCAACCATGGTACTATGATATTAAAAGGTTCCTAAAACAAAAGACACCCCGAGCAAGCCAATGGAGACCAAAAGAGAACTATAAGAAGGCTTTCCAACAATTTCTTCTTAAGCGGAGAAGTGTTGTATAAGAGAACTCCAGATTTGAATATTTTAACGTGTGTGGATGCCAAAGAAGCTGAAAAGATCATGAACGAAGTGCATTCAGGAATATGTGGACCCCATATAAACGGGTATGTCATTGCAAAGAAAATCTCGCGGCAAGTTATTACTGGATGACAATGGAAAATGATTGCTTCAGTTTTGTCCGGAAGTGCAATCAGTGTCAGATACACGGTGACCTAATCACCGCCTTCAGAGTTGCATCCTATGTCAGCACCTTGAGCGTTTATTGCTTGTGGTATGGATGTCATTGGGCCGATCGAGACAAAATCCTCAAATGGGCACAAATTCATCTTGGTTGCCATTGATTACTTCACAAAATGGGTCGAAGTAATCACTTTCAAGGCCGAAACCAAGAAAGCAGTGATGGACTTCGTACATTCCAACATTATCTGTCATTTTGGTATTCCAAAAACTATCATTACCGTCAATGCTGAAAATTTGAACAGTCATTTGATGAGGGAGGTATGCGAAAAGTTTAAAATTACGCATCACAATTCTACCCCTTACCGACCCAAAGCTAATGGCGCCGTTGAAGCGGTAAATAAAAACATCAAGAAGATCCTCAGGAAAATGATCCAAAGTTCTAGGTAATGGCATGAAAAGTTGCCTTTTGCATTAATGGGATATCGCACGACCGTGCGCACATCAGTCGGGGCTACGCCTTACTTATTGGGTTATGGCATTGAAGTCGTAATACCCGCAAAAGTCAAAATTCCCTCTCGTCGAATCATTGTTGAAGCTGAAATCGAGGATGACGAATGGGTCAAAACCCGGCTGGAACAATTGACTATGATTGATGAAAAGCGGATGGCCGCGATTTGTCGCGGGAAGTTGTACCAACAAAGAATGGCCCGTGCTTACAACAAGAAAGTGCGGCCTAGAAACTTCGAAGTGGGGAAACTCGTTCTAAGATGTATTCTCCCACATCAAGAGGAAGCCAAAGGAAAGTTCTCTCCAAATTGGAAAGGTTCATACATTATAAGGAAACTATTGCCGAAAGGGGCATTGTACTTAGGAGATATTGAAGGAAATGATCCGGGAACAGCTGTCAATGCAGATGCGGTCAAAAGGTTATTATGTTTAACCCCTTTCGCGGTCTTAATACTCTCCGATTGGGATGGCGAAGGCTTTCATTCTCGCTACCCAAACACTATCAACCTTTTTGTAAACCCTTTGATCCGACTACTCTTATTTGATTACCCTCTTTGGAACCTAAAAATTTGACCTAAAAAAAATCAAAATCAATCAAAATCAAGCAAAATCAAGCAAAACAAAAACAAAATGTTTTTTTAACTACGTTCGACTTGATTCCGAGAGGATATGTAGGCAGCCTCACTCTGAGGTTCAGTCACACCAAAATAAAAATTCACATTTCCCCAAAAGTTGAAATTGGGGCAGAATCTATAATGGTTCGGCGATGACTTTCCAACATAGGGCCCCACTCCCTAGTTGATGTCAACATAACCTGATGACTTTCCAACATAGGGTATCCACTCCCTAGTTGATGCCAACATAGCCTGATGACTTTCCAACATAGGGTCTCCACTCCCTAGTTGATGCCAGCATAACCCAATTCTAACATAGGGTCTCCACTTCCTAATTGATGCCAGCATAACCTGATGCCAACATAGGGTTCCACTCCCTAGTTGATGACTTTCCAACATATGGTCTCCAATCCCTAGTTGATCTTTATTTAGACATAGAGTCTCCACTCCCTAGTCTAAGTTTCCTCCGAGTACACCACTCCCTTCCTTTTTATCGCTTTCAATAATGAAGTAGTATAGAATTTTATTGCAATAACTCACGAAATTTTCCTAGTGAAAACTAGGGAAGAAAAATTTCGTTCTTTTATTTTGATGCTTGAGCAGGTTATACCTCGAGGCACAGGGTTCGAGAAGACCAAAATAAGAAGTCTCAATCTAGAATAAGAGAAAAGAATAAAAAGAAAAGAGTTGAAACCCAAAGTACATAAGCGGAAAAGATGTGGACTACTCAAGACAATATTAAAGTCATAAGCTTTGCATGTCCCGTCTTGATCCGAAAAAGTTGAAGAAGATTGAACCAACACTTGCAGCTAACAAGCATCAAGATCCAGGTTAGAGTCTGAGTGAAGAACCAACCAAGACTCAAAGATCTAGCTTTAGAAGATTTATAGATAGGAATCTTGTAACTCGTAGTTGATAAACTTAGCTAGTCTTTTGCAATTTGACTTTGGTGTAATATGGAGTTCAGCAGCAGTAACAACAGTAACAGCAGTGAAATCACAGCTTTCCGGTAGTCCCAGCTACCAAAACATCTAGAACTACACTGACCTGATTCCTTTATATCCAAGGATATGTTGGCAACCTTTGGAGCAAAACTGGTAAAAATTTATTGATGACCGCTCACTTTGTCTTTGCTTGAAAACTCTTCGTGTTTCCGAGCAAAGAGGGGTAGCTGTGAGCATGTAATTTTTACCCTACCAAAATATTTCTACAAAATTAATAAATAAATCATTCCTATTTATTTTTATATTTTTTAGGATTTTTGTTAATTATTTGAAATTATTTGCATTTAGTTGCATTTTTCATGAAAAATAATCAAAAATATTTAAATTTTCATCATATTGTATTATTAGGTTTTAATTTAATATAATACCTAATTACACAATTTAATCATATTATTAAAAAAAATCACAAAAATTATTTATGTTTGACATTTTTTAGTTTCAATTAAAACTAGTAATTTTTTCTTTTAAAATTTAAGATTGACTAATTGTGTGAATCATACAAATAGATAACTAGTTTAATTTTATAATCTAAGATAATTTAGTGCTTAATTTAGGATTTAATTAAAATTTAATCAAAATTAATAGGGTGTAAATACACCTTGGCCGGACCGGGCCAGTTACCAAAAGCCAGCCCAATCCCAAACTTAAACAAAAATACCCAAGCCCAATACCCCCTAAACTGCTCCAGCCCGCCACTTAATTAAATGGTGTCGTTTAAGCACCAAGTAATCCTGACCATTGATCTTCAATAGATCCAACGGTCCGGAACTCATCCCCATTTTTGACTTATATATGTCCTAACGCTCTCCCCCCTCCTCCCCCATTTCAAACCTCTCACATCTCTCTCTCTCAATTGCCCCAAACCCTAGCCGCCCTATTACCCTCCACCGAAAAATCGCCTACGGCAGTGGAGAAACCTAAAACCATCCAAATCAACCCTATTCTCTCCCCCACTCTTCCCAAAGCCTAACTCACAAATCCTCACCCCAAAACCCCATAAAAAACCAACAAATCTTACACCTAAAAAAGCCAGAAACCCTAACACTGCCTAGCACCGCCGCTGGAAATCGCCTACGGCGGCGGTGGAACTCCAAAACCCCTCAAACTCACCCCATACACTCTCCTCACCTCCCTGAACCTCACCCTACCAACCAAATCTCCAAAAACCCACCAAAAATAACCGATCTTAGATATGGAAACTTAGAAACCCTAGAGCCGCCGCCGAAAATCGCCTATGGCGGCGACAAAACCCTAAACTCCTACCCTACAACCACCACACCCCCTAGAACCCTAATCTACCTATAAATCTAAAAAATACCCTACTGAAAATTCGAGATCTTAGATCTGAGATTTTCAATACCCTAAAATCCACCTAGTCCGTCCAAAAAATTCTCCTGTCAAGATCTCCCATCAAGGATCTCAGATCCCAGACGGGAGTCTTGGCATGAGATTTTTTAGCAGCTAGATTTCCTTTTGAACAGTTCTTAGGTATTTTCTGGCGTTTTCTATTTTTCTTAATTTTTCATTATTACGCGTTTTATTGTTATATTTTGTGTTTATTTTTAGTTGTTACTATTTTTTTTTAATTATTATCCGTTACTTTGTTTAAATTAATTAATTAACTAAACAGACTTAGTTAGGAAGAAGTAAAATCAGTGTTAGATATAATTCATTTTTTCCTTTTTTTGCTTTTGTGTTTTTTGCATTTATTTTTTATATGTTTTATCTTCATTAATTTTGCGTTTATTTTTGTTAGTATTACTGTTTTGTTTGTTTATTTTGTTAAATCGATTACTGTTATTTTATTATTAATTATTTACTGTTGTTTGGTATTTGTTTGAGAACTGGGCCTCACTGAAGTTGCCCGTTCCACTTGGCTCATAAATACAGCTTTGTTAAAAGCTTAGGAGCCCAAAGTCTATAGGCCAAGATTCACCTGACTCAGGCCCAGAACCAATCTGGTTCTGAGGTAATTCCAAGACCCTTAAGGGTGAATTTCGGAATCATAATTTTGAAATTCTTCAGAAAAGGTTAGAACCTTCTAGATTAAGGGATAACTGTCCCAATGTTGGGTAGGAAAAATAGGGATAAGATCCCAAATATCCAGCAATTGGACAGTTGTCTATTTTCTGAGATAGGAGGGTACTAGAAATTGGACAACTGTCCAATTCTGTTAAGAAAGATGCATTTTCTCTGATTTTAGGGAATTCTAGCAGATTCTTTTTGTACCCTAATTCTTGTCCCTTTTTCACTCCCTCACTCTATATAAACACTCCTTCTTTTTTATTAGATAGAATTTCTTTTACATACACATTTGAATACAGCGACACAGACCGATATACACTTATATACAAAAACACACAGAAATTTTCTAGACTGCCTTAAGATTTTTCCCTTCATTTTCAAAAAAAAAAAAAATTCTGGAAAATCAACCTTGATCTTTCAGAAACAAAAACATCACTCCTTTCCTGTTTTAAAAATCCGACTATTTTTTCGTATTCTACTGGGTTTCATTGCTGTTTTTATACTTCAAGCTTTTTTCAGAGACTTATTTTCCTATATATTTTGTTTAATCTTACTGCTATCAAGGTACTTTCTCAAAAATGTAAAATTTTAATTTTGTTATTATTATGTTTCTTTCGTTGTTCATCAAAGTTTGGGTTTGGTTTGAATGTGATTCTATGCATAAGTTAAGTTACTACATAAATCATGTTATTAAAAGTTGTACGGTTAGAAATTATGTGTTAATTTATGTTTAATTATTTACACTGTTTTAGGCAATTTAAGTTATAATAGCTTTAATGTTAAAGTGTTTTGAAAAATTACAAAATCTGTTTAAAGCTTTTTGTATTCATGAAATCTGTACACTCATATGTGGTAGTAGAAACAAAATAAAAATAGCATAGAACAATTTGTTAAAGTAATAACAGGTAGATTTATTATTACTGTCCAGTTAGTAAAAGTGTAATAATTTAAATTTTCTATATTTTCTTATATAACGCATTATTTTAATATCCTAATAGTTTTACTATGTCATTTTAAATAATTAAATACAGTAGTGCCAGTTCTATTAGTTAAAAATCACGAAAAACTTGTCTTTACAAGCACACTAAATAGTAACCATAATACATTTTCAGGCCCAAAACCAATTGGGTTCATGGAATTGTACTCTAATTTTCTGTTAAATAAAATGAATTGATTAAAGGTCTTTACACTTTAATATTTTCAAATGCAAATGAGTTTTAAAGTTATCACTTTAACATAAGTTAATATAAGAAATAGTAGACTTAGGCAATCAGTAGGAAAATTATCCACATTTAATCAAAAATTTAATTTATTCGTGTCTCAAACCCCCTTTAGTTTTTTCTGTTTTAACTAGAATATGTACTGGGCCAGAGTCACTTGGACTCATCATCACCAGGCCCAAATCATTTTTAATTAACTTCACTTAATTGTGCATAAAATAGGGCAAAAAACATAAGTAGGCAGAATTTTAGGAAATATTTCACTTGGGTAGCCGCTGAATGTATTTTACACATAAGGCCAATAAATATTTATAATTCTAGCAAGAAATCTTTAAAAGATACCCCTAAAATCAAGCTTCAAAATTGTTGATTTCCTTTAGTTTCAGTTTCACTTGGAATCTGCTCCCCGCCTTAATATGATTCCTAAATTAGCGTCCGACAATTGGGTTATACGTAACGAAATTAGTGTTTTGTACTCTATATATTTCATAATATCCGTATAAATTATTCGTATATAAAAACTATATGTGATATACTTTTTTCTTCTATATACATATTAATGGCATGTTCATATTTTAGATTAAATTTTATGTAAGGTATATGCTAGCAATATACTTTGAATAATATCAATATAATAATGTATTATGATTTTTATTTATATATATATATATATATATATATAAAAGTTATATATGTGGTATAAATACATATAAAAACTATAAATAACATATTAATGGAATATATACATTGTAACTTATCACAATATAATATACTTGAAATATATTAAAGGTATATTTTGAGCTAAAATAAAAATGAACAAAAAAAAGTTTAAACTCAAAAAATAAAAAAATACTAACACTCTCACTGTGTAGGGGGAATTATTTTTGAGATATTTGTCTTTCAGAATCTTTGATATATTTGGGTACGTGTTATTTATGGAAGAGTGAGGGAAAAGAAAATATAGTAAAAAGTGTATCAATGTAGAGGGATCCCTTAGTTAATGGAGTTATCAACGTGAAAGTGCTAAAAAGGTAAAAAAAATGTGCTGTTTTTGGAATAAACAAAGCATACTATCATTTATGAGAATAGTTTTTAAAAAGGGAGCAAGCATATAAAAATCTCCATAAAATACGCATTGAGTCAGAGTTATTTGGACTCATCCTCTGTCACGACCCAATTTTTCCGTTCGTTGGGTATCGTGATGTCACCTAGTCTTAAGGACTATGTAAGCCTAATATTAATTAAACATAAATCATAATATCAAACTTTTAAATGCTTTTTGAAATAACAATCTAAGCTTTAAGGAATTTACACTAAAATCTCTAATTACCACTGTTCGGAATGAATACAACAATGTATGAATAAAATATAAGAAGGTGACTCCGAAACCGCGAACGCTGGAGCGATTTTACCTTGAATCTCCACTACAACAACCGCGCTGCTAATAATCACTTGGTCGGCGATGTGAAAACCTGGAATCTGCACAAAAATGTGCAGACGAGTAGTATGAGCACACCATAGCGGTGCCCAGTAAGTATCAAGACTAACCTTGGTGAAGTAGTGACGAGGATTAGTCAAGACACCACTGGTCTAACAAAATAATCTGACATGAATATAGAAATAACCGAACACTTCATCTATCTAAGACTTCACGGAGTAATTTACAACAATGACAGTATAATGCGGAAGGAAAGTTACATAAATTAACCAATGGAACAGTATAAAAATACACTAAAAGATAGACAACAAAGCAAACCAACGCGGAAGAAAAAAAAAACCACAACACATACAAAACACTTATAACTCGACTCTGTGTAAGTTTGTTCATATCAGGCCTTAGCCACTAAATCAATCAACTGATGGAAACCTTTAAAACAATAGTTCATACTTTGAAGATATAATCATTTTAGTATAGGAAGATTTTCTTTGAAACATACTCTCTCTAAATGTGTATATATATGTACCTTTAATAAAGAGAAATGCTCAGAATATAGTTTCTTTCAAAATATGTAATTTTTCAAATATACCTTCCTAATAAATGACTTCCAAATATCATTTTCTGCAACACAATTGCTTTTCAAGTATACTTTCAAAATAAAAATTCTTCAGACATAATCCCCTCCGAAACCATTACTCTTTCAATGATACTTCTCAATAAAATATCCTGATCAAAATTTCCTCAAGATTTATCTACCGGAACTCAGTCCGTAACTCAGAAATTTTCATGCAGCACAGGAGAAATATCAAATCTTGTCAATAAATGCAGTAAGAGATCAGCAGGAATATCCAAATTTAAAACAACGGAATAAAATGAAATTACAAGTGCACGACATCACCCTTCGTTCTTTTACTCTCATCCTTACCAAAACAAGTGCACGGAATCACCCTTCGTGCTTTACTCTCATCCTCACCAAAACAAGTGCACAACATCACCCTTCGTTCTTTACTCTCATCCTCACCAAAATAAGTGCACGACATCACCCTTCGTTCTTTACTCTCATCCTCACCAAAACAAGTGCACGGCATCACCCTTCGTGCTTTTACTCTCATCCTCACAATAAATAAATAGATACGGCACGGTATTATTCTTCGTGCTTTAATATCATAACATGGCACGACATTATCCTTCGTGCTTTAATATCATAACATGACACGGTATCACCCTTCGTGCTTTTACACTCCCATCCTCACAATAAATGAATACTAAATACACGGCATCACCCTTCGTACTTTACACTCTTCCTCACCCAAACAATATCAAGAACAACAGTTTGGCAAGGAAAAACCAACAATATGAACCATAAATCACCACATCCCGGCAATGGAGTCAACAATACAAACAATATCATTAACAACATAACAAGTAAGAGAAACCATAACATCCCGACAAGGGAGTTAACAATACAACAATATCATTAACAACATAAACAGTAATAGAAACCATCACATCTCGGCAAGGGAGTCAACAATACAAACCTTATCATCAACAACATAAATAGTAATAGAAACCATAACATCCCGGCAAGGGAAACAACTATAACTAATCTCACCTAAATAGTTAACTTCACGGAATAAAATTCAGCTTAAACAACGGACCAGTAATAGGCAACATCAAGGGAATATCAACAACATAAATGTTTATCAACTAGACCTAAGTAGCACTTAAGGAAAAAATCATATAATTCACAATTTAAGACTCACGGGCATGCTTGACACTCAAGAACGAATGTTCCAACTATGGCTAAACAATTATAGGGGTAGATGACACTAATTACAGTCAATTAGGCAGTGTAGGAAGAAAGTATAGCATGATGAAAGGAGAGGTAAAATAATCAGTTAGGTCAATTAAGATCAAATAGACAACGAAGGAATCCAAAAGAAAGAAATTCTAATTTAAGAAGGAAAGGATGAAATTAGCAATTAAGGACTCAAATGTAACAATTACAATTCATACATAAGTGCTACAAGAACCTACGGATCCTAAAAGGGCAACCTATTTGCAAATAAGTCCGTGTAACCACTCGTCACCTCGCACACACGGGCTACAACCAACAAAGAAGACTCAATCCTAAAGGGTAGTTCCCCCACATAAGGTTAGGCAAGATACTTACCTCAAAGACGACAACTCGGTACTCAAAAGTGGACTTCTCGGGCGAAAAAGACCTCCGGACGGCTCACAATCAACTAAAACAACTTCAAAGTTCACATAAAACGTATAAGGAATTATTCTGAATAATAAAGTTTCAATCTTTATAAAATTATGAAAATCGACCCAAAAGTCGACCCTCGGACCCGCACTTCGTAACCCGACAAATTCTTACAAAGTCCGATTACCCATTTCGATACGAGTTCAACCATACTACCATTTGTCCTTCAAACATGATTTTTCATTTAGAAGTTTTCTTTCAAAACCCACATTTTCCTCAACCCAAAACATAAATTAAATGACTAAAACAAGAACTAATTCATGAAATATAATTAATTCTAATGGAAGAACACTTACCCATTCTATTTGCTCGAAAATCCCCAAAAATCGCTCCCAAATCCGAAGTCGAAAGCTCAAAATGTGAAGAAAATGGCTAACCCTCGTTTATAAGAATCTACCCAAGACATCCGCACCTGCGACCACTTAACTGTACCTGCGCAATCGCAGGTGCGAAACACAAATCGCACTTGCGCTCCTACCCACACATGCGCCCCTGTATCGCCTCTGCGGAGGCCGCACCTACGCCCCCAAAGTTCCGCACCTGTGGAGGCTGCCCAGTCCGCTTATTCTCGCACCTGCGTGCTCTTTACCACACATGCGGTCCCCTATCCGCAGGTGCGACCACACCATAACAACAGCACCAGCTGCATTTCCAAACTTCAAGCCTTCCGATAACCATCCTAAACCATCCCGGGACCTCAACCAATTACACCAATAGGTCACATACCAACGCATGAACTTAGTCAAACTTTTGGAACACCCAAAACAACATTAAACCACCAAATAAATCTTGGATTCAAGCCTAGAATTTCTAAACTTCAAAAATACGCCAACGATGCCAAAACCAACCCAAACCACATCCGAATGACCTGAAATTTTACGCACACGTCACAAATAGCACAACGGACTAAAAACCATTCCGGGAATTCCATTCCGAGCCTGATATCAAGATTTCACCTATCGGCCGAAATCGCCGAAATTCTAACTTTCGCCAAAATGCCTCAAATCACTCTACGGACCTCCAAAACCAATTCCGGACGCACGCTTAAGTCCAAAATCGTCATACAAAGTTGTTGACATTAACTAAAATTCATTCCGAGGCCGTTTACCCAAAGGTCAAACCTCCGGTCAACTCCCATCTCTTAAGCTTCCAAAACTGAAATTTTTCTTCCAATTCAACTCCGAATTATCCGGTAACTGAATCTAACCATGCACGCAGGTCGATATACACAATGTGAAGCTGTTCAAAATCTTAGACTGCCAAACAGAGCTTAAATTTCTGAAATGACCAGTCGGGTCGTTACATTCTCCCCCTTTTAAACAAACGTTAGTCCTCGAACGTGTCAAGATTCACTTTGAACTCATCCAATCACTGGTTGTACACTCCTAACACATGCTCGCGGGTGATCCCACGTCATCCCAACCCACATAAGCCTGATGAAATAATCATAACTGCAATATAGCCTTCACATCACCACCGATAAGCATCATACCTCCACTTCTCACCTTCTACTCAGTCACAAATGACCCGATTCTAAAACCATATCTGGCATTAGCCTCAACCAGCTGCATCAACCCATGAATACACCCATAAGGCACGACCATACCACATAATGCATCACACATAGGCTCAAATAGCACTTTTGATCACAATAGCAGTCCGAAATCAATTTAACATTGGTAATTAGCCCCACATCTGAAAGAACTCTGTTCAAAACCTCATAATACGGATAATGATGCAATGAACACGAAGACTTAATTATTAGACATCCGAATCACCAAGCCACAACTAACACTACCGAGCACACATCTCGCAAGTTAAACTAAAGAAGCACATAACAAAATGACTGAATATGAATATAGAAACATATAAAGGAACTATCAAACAAGCCCATAGGCACAACTCTCTATCAACACTGACTTACCAAAATCAATATAACAAGGAAGAACAAAGCATATGAACAAATCACAAGGATTCCATCCTGATAACATTTCCACCGTGGTACTCAGCTTGGTCCAAACATATCGAATCACAAATATCACGAGGACCTCGCCCTCAACTCTGAATCACATACCGAAAATATACCATACCAATTGAAATTCCTCCACTAATTCATCTCAGCTGATAAAATCATAACGCTAAGTGAAATCACATCTCGATGGAGTATCAAATCGCAACTCATAAACAAAATACTTAGAAAAATCACATAAAGCTTACCACGAAGGACAACAAGGACTCAATTCCAGTTTCATCACTATCAAGAATGAAATAAACAATGATAGATGCGGCCTATTACTCATAGAATCTCCCAACAGGAGAAAACACAAAAATAGAGTGCAAAACATGAAACTCTCTCATAAATGAAACAACAAATAAGGGAGACTCGTCCTGACAAACAGAACTATAGTGAAATACAATTGGTGCCCCTCTGTAACACATCAAAACATACCTGTGTTATAATACCTGGCACAACAGCCTCCAGCCTACTATATGAAACACATTAACGGGTTGGGTCTCCCCCTCTTGGGCGCCTACCACTCACCTGAATACCCTACTATAACACACATGCCTGAACCTTGGAACAATCTCTCACCCTGTGGCTAACATCCCCACGCTCAAAACAACCTCTCTGCCGACGTGGCTGTAAAAAACATACAATACGAATTCTCTGAGACCCACGAGTACCTGAAACCCCATGCGAAGTTGGTAATGCAAACTGAACTGGTTGACCCAAAATTCTCTACCATCTCTACCTTGCCTCCATAATAAGGACCAGTAGATTTCTTCGATCTACGAGGCCTCCTTACCTCCCTGAACTCTCTCCATGATCTCATTTGTCCTCTTGCTCCCGATCCCACATGCTCTCTAACCAGCGAACGATCCCTACTACCTG
Organism: Nicotiana knightiana; assembly: GCA_005239525.1. NCBI lineage: Eukaryota > Viridiplantae > Streptophyta > Magnoliopsida > Solanales > Solanaceae > Nicotiana > Nicotiana knightiana. The sequence goes on from ML392307.1 coordinate 35,607, forward strand.
CTGGAACGAGGCATCCTACTCTAGCTCTCGAGTCCCGCTGAACCGAATATCATGTCTGAATCTCTCAATGACTCTACAGACTCATCTCCTTACTAAAGCAACCAAGCGAGGTGTATATCTGGCCAACTCACTGAATCTAATAGCATACTCCAATAGTGAGATAAAGCCCTGCCGCAACTGCTCAAACTGCATGCGCCGTACACCCCGAATGAACTGAGGTGCAACCTCCCACAAAATATCTCAAAAAATTGAATCCATGCTAGTGAAGCTAACTCGGCCAGGTTACTCCAACTCATATGCCGCCACATCTGATCGATCCACTACTTTGAACTGGAGACGTGACAAAATCGTCTCCACAATACCCGAAGTACGAAAAATATAGTGACACTCCTCCAGGAAACCCTCAACACCATCTGTCGCCCATCCACTGAAATATAGGAGGGTGGTACTTCCTGTACCTCTCAAGTCCAAGGTATTCTTCCTCCGTTGCTACTGCCCTAAACACGGGCTGAACTGAAACCACATGTCGTGCTGCCATGACAGCTGGAACCTGACCAACATGATCACACTGCTCTGGAGTGGAGACGGTGGGAGTCTGAACTCCTCCCCTGATCTATGAAGCAACTGGTGCACTAGAATCAACCCTGCCTGAGTCAATGTACTAGTTATACTCAAAAATGTGCCTAGGCCTCCCAAAGTCAGGGGTAGCAATAGGTACCTCCAGTACCTATTCCCTAACTAGAACTACTGGCGACTCCTCAACGGTTGCTCTGGTAGGTATCTCAACTACGGTATGTGCTCCTCGTCGGTCTCTTCCTCTGACCATTGCGACATTTACTTCGGGGTAACATCATCAGTAATCGCAGCTTGTGTCCTCACCATCGGTGAGAGAATGGAACGATAATTTCAAACTTCAAGATCAATGAATTCGCACGATAGGAATGAAGGAAGTGAAATTATCTTAATGGTTCCGTATCCTCTCGAAGATAAGTATAGACATCTCTGTACCGATCCGCAAGACTCTACTAAACTTGCTTATGACTCATAGCACCTATGAACCTAGAGCTCTGATACCAACTTGTCACGACCCAAATTTCCCTCCATTGGGTATCGTGATGGCACTTAGTATTAAGGACTAGGTAAGCTTAATATTCATGGAATAACAACAATAATAATACAATCTAATATTTTTCTAAAATTTAATTCTTTATACATTGCATATTCCCAAAACCCAGTAGTACAATTCATAAGCTTTATAGAGTTTACTACAGCTTCTAATTACAACTGTTTGGAAGTAAGTAGAAATAGTGCAAATGCAAAATAGGAAGGTGACTCTGAAGCGTGCGAGCGCAACGATAGGTTTACCTTGAGTCTCCTCGGCAAGAGTCCGCACAGCTACTAACGATCAATACCTGGATCTGCACAAAAAATGTGCAGAAGAGTAGTATGAGCACACTACAGCGGTGCCCAGTAAGTATCAAGACTAACCTCGGCGAAGTAGTGACGAGGACTAGTCAAGACACTCACTGGTCTAATAAAATGGTCAAGTATCAATATAGGAATAAAAGGAGAAACGATGTACACATAAAGGCTACACAATATAGCTAACAACACAGTAAATTCGATAAAGAAGGAAAGCAATAAGTATCAGCGAAAACCATGAAACAACACCAAGATTGAATATAACACAAACAAATCTGGAATGTAAATATACAACACGGACATGTAATGTATCAAAAACTTCAACCCCTTCTATATCAAATTCGTGGTCATTTCCATGAGGTTCCGAACCTCGGACAAACCACCATTTACGGGTCCCAATATTCGAACCCTAACACTTGGCATCTTGCGCCTCATTCGAGTACTAACTGCACGGACGACTCACGTTCCCATTGGGTCATTTCCACCTATACAATAAGTACAACAAGAGTATTTATACTTGACAACAACGACGAGCCCTAAATCTGTTAATAGTACTTAACTGCGCATATGCTTGTGCAGGTATCCTAACATGATTCAATAACCAATAAGCATAAGGGAAGAAAAGGGCAACACGTACATTGTCATCTCACAAATTTCCACACGAATAAACTCACATAGTAAGTGTGCCAGTACACAATATCAACAACAAGCTCAGTCTAAAGCTCGAACATCAACACCTATTGTAAAGTCTCAAATGGATCTGGACGCGGAGGTTTGGATGAATCTGTCAAGTCAAGGAAAATGTACGTGGAAGCAAGGATGGTGCATTGCCTATTTATCGCTCTCGCTCGGGAGCCAAAACGAATACGCCTTCTACCTACTGTACTGGACCTTCGATCAGGCATTCTACCTTTGTCGAATCAGAACCTAGCTTATATACTGGCCCTTCCACTTTGGTGTAGTTGTTGGACTAGTCCATATCCCAGAAGGATTTATATCTACTCCAGTATGGCATAGAAGGAAACCAGAAGGTAGCATCCGTAGTGGAAAAATGAGAAAAATCGATCCGAAACACACCCGAGGACCCCGGTACCCCGTCTAAATGCACAAACAAGTCTTATAACCTAACATGGGCTCGCTCGAGGTTTCAAACCACATAAAAAACACTAAAACGATGAATCAAACCCAAAAATCAATGAAATTCCTCAAAACTTCTTTAAACATCAAATTTTTGCATTTAAGGTTCGAAATCAACTCGACATTGGCAATTAGCCCCACGTCTGAAAGAACTCTGTTTCCAAACCACATAACACTGATAATGATGCATTGGGTCAGAGTTATTTGGACTCATCCTCAGGCCCAAATCTTCTTGAATTAAACTCATCTAGTTGATTGAATGCTTGATAACATGTGTATTAGGCCAGAGTCATTTGGACTCCATGATCACTAGGCCCAAGTCATGAACACAAGAATTCAGGACACCTTGGTGCTACTTGGTCTTAAATATCGAGCTCGAAACCCATATGTAAATATTTAATAATTAAATCTTGTATAGTTCTGAAAATTACTTATTTAATTTTATTATAGTAAAAAATAGGTCATTAACAAACAACACATATAAAATAATAAAACTAACATGTAAAATAATAAAACTAACGTATTAAAGTAAAATAATGTAATTAATATTGTTCAATTTACAGTAGCCGACATGGAGGTTCTGCCTTTGCATCCCGGACCTGCCATGCTAGAGCTACTGTTGCTACAGGGCGAGCATAGGTCATCTGATATATGGGAGGGATAGTTACTGGCCCAGACGTTCCGCGCTAGGAGAGTAGACGATATGCGGGGCTTTCTTAGGGCCCACCTCTCCATCCGCGTATAGTCAGACGCCTCTAGGATACGGATTTTTATAGGATTGTGGAGATCGGCCGGCTACAGCTAGATTGGTTGTTGATCACGATCCTGATAGAGTGGTGGTGACCGGAGATGCATACATTCCATTTTCCTATTGGCGAGGCCACTATGACGCTTCAGGATGTGGAGACGTTTATGGATTTTTGTCGCTGCTACAAGTGAAAACATAGTCGAATACTCTATTCTTTATAACATACCTAGTAAAAATATACCTTAAATTTTACGTCCACTTTGTATATTAGGTTTGGGACTGGGAACGGTTCCTGCATCCACCTCTACCACCATTAGCTCCGGGTGCACCACCTCCATTTCTCCTTTTAGCTAGGAGGTGGTTTGATAGGCGATGATATGGACGGGAGTACGAGGATCGACATTATCTCTCCCATTGCAGGGATTGTTTGGATTTGCTAGAGGGTGCATAGGGAAATGTATACCTAAGTTTACTTGTCCTGGATTCATATGTGTTGCGCATACTCACGTTTTCTGTTGTTACTTAATAGTTCATTTAGAGGCCATACAACGACGAGCTAATAGCTGGTTTGCCCGGTTATTGCTCGACCGACCAAATTATGTGGAGCTCTTCCGTCCCGTTGATGTGCCTTGATATTTTCGAGCATCATGCCACCGAACGAGTACTTTGCCAGTTTGGCCGCCCGCAGCTTGTACCGCCACCGCCCGCTTAGCATATGATACATTACCAGTGGGATGATCGTTCCATGGTGGACCAAACATATATGACATGGCTAGAGGCACATATCGATACTTGGGTCCAGCGACATGACCTGATTTCATTTCTTTCACCTGAGCGGCCCGATGGTGAGCATGAGTATATGGCCTAGTACCGCAGCATTACCCGACTTTTCATCGGGAATCTCATTTATGGTGGTCGGTACGTTCCATATGCCGGGAGGAACGAGGCACTGATATGTTATTTGGTATAGTTACTTATAACGTTAACCCAACATTCGGTAATTTATGTTTTACATGTTGTGCAGGCTATTGGCCTACATCTGTTCCACCAGTTGGGGCTGCAGATGCAACAGTATACCAACGAAGGAGCAGTCCCTTTGCACGAGTATGGCCGACAGGTTACCAATTTGGATTCCTATACATTGATAGGAGCCTGAGATGATGAGCGCTTAGGATACCAGGTTGATTATGTGGCACCCGAGCAGTACCGTCGTGGGCCATCAATGGAGCCGAAACGTGGTCGACGTGGCAGGCATTCCCCACGAGGTAGGGGTGTCCCACGAGGTAGGGGAGTCCCACGAGGTTGTGGGGGTCGGCGAGGAGGTGGTCCCCAGCAAGGGGGTATTGAGGCACCTGTTGAGGATGTTGGAGTTGATCATTCGGGTGACCTCTATGAGCCAGACCATGCTCATAGTGATATGCCGTCTGTAACGACCCGATAAGTTATTTTGAGTATCTGCACTTTGCTTGATGTTCTGAGGACTCGAGTATCTCCGTATGATGTATTATAACTTGCGTAAATCGTCGGCGTTGGTTTTCAAGTTTTCCGGAATCAATTTGGAAGAATGAACTTCAAGATTTAAGTTCTAAGTTGGAAGAATTGACCAACTTTGACTTTTTAGCATTTGACCTGGAAATGCAGTTTCGTCAGTTCCATTAGCTCCTTTGGGTGATTTTGGACTTAGGAACGCGTCCAGATTGTAATTTGGAGGTCCGTAGTTGAATTAATCTTGAAATGGCGAAAGTTGGTTTTTGAGAAGTTTGATCGGGAGTGGAATTTTTGGATATCATGGTCGGATTCCGATTCCAGAAATTGAAATAGTTCCGTAATGGAAAATGTGACTTGTGTGTAAAATTTGAGGCCAATCGGAGTTGATTTGATATGGTTCGGACACTCGGTTGCGATTCTAGAAGTTCTTGAAGTTTAAGTTTGATTTTCATGCGTTTTGGCATCCGATTCATGGTTTTAGAGGTTATTTTGATTATTTGAGCGCGCGAGTGAGTTCATGTTGTGTTTTTAGACTTATGTGCATATTTGGTTAAGAGCCCCGAGGGCTGGGGTGAGTTTCGGATTGGTTTCGGAATGATTTCTCACAATATTTGAGTGCTGGTGCTGGTGTCATCGCATTTGCGATGTATTGGTCGCAAATGCGATAGTCTCAAATGCGAAACAGCCATAGCATTTGCAAAAAATTGGGCTGCTGGGTGGATTCGCATTTGCGAAGAAACCCTTCGCATTTGCGAGGTTAGGTTGTTCGCTTTTGCGATGATCCTGCCACTTTTGCGAGGTTATGGACTTCACATTTGCGAGGTTTTGGTGACAAATTCGACTTTAGCAGGGAAGCCTCTAGTTCACTTTTGTGGTGCAATGTTCGCATTTGCGAGATTCTCTGTCGCAAATGCAACATCTGCAACCTGTTAAGTGCTGAGAATTCCGAGTTTTTGCTTCATTTTCATATATTTTGAACCCTAGATCCGATGAGAGCCGATTTTTGTGAAGGGATTTTCATACCAATCATTGGATAATTTCCAACTATATTTCATGATTTTATACAAGATTAACATCAAATTCATGGGAAATCTATGGAAAAATTTGGAGATTTTGTTAAAGTTTTGTAAAATGAAAATTTAGGATTTGAGAGTCGAATAGGACTAGGATTTGGAAACAAAACACATATTTGGACTCGTGAGGCTATGGCTAGTCAAGACCTACCCTTGGAACCAGGTTTTGACCGGGTGGGCCCGGGGTTTGACTTTTGTTGACTTTTTATAAATTGAATAAAAATCATAGCTTTATTAATTGAATTTTTTTTCTCTTGCATTGTGTGATGTATTCAAGTCGTCAGTGGCTAGATTGAGTCGAGCGGAGGCAAATTTGTAGAGGAAAAGGCTAAGTTGAGTGTTGAGTTAGCCGAATCGAGGTAAGTGTTTTGCCTAACTTTGTTGAGGGAATTTTTCCTCCTATTTGTCATTGTTTGTTACATGCGGGGATGATACATGTATGAGGTCATGAGCATATATATATATGTGCCAAAGTTAATCATGCTCGGGGGTAGATGATGTTATAATTGTGTCTTGTAGAATTACGTAACTTCCCTGCTTCCTGCCTCGCTTGAGTTACAGATATTAAGAACGTAGTATAAATGTTAGAAATAAAGACCTAGCCCAATATTGTTGATACCCAATTTTTCCCATATATTTTAAAAATACATATATTGTCACGACCCCAAATCTAAACTAGTCGTGATGGCGCCTATCGTGGGACTAGACCAGCCAAATTAAAACTCAAAATGTAAAGCATCTTTCATTTATATCATTATTAAACTGATAATCCATAAAGGTTTTATTTAATCATTTTTAAACAGATACAACTACACCAAAGTTAAATACAACCCCCAAGATCCCGGAGTCACTGGTCATGAGCATCTACAGATAATATACAACTCTGGAAAATAAACTCTATAATAATAAGCAGGAGAAAGAGCAGGGATGCGGACGCGTGCAGCTACCTCACAAAATCTCTGAGAAGTTTCTGGTACAGATACACAGTTCACTCTGCCATAGCACCTGGATCTGCACACAAGGTGCAGTGAGTAATGTGAGTACGCCAACTCAGTAGTAATGAAAATAAATTAGGTCTGAACAATAAGAAACACATAAAGTCAAATCATCATTTCACAATAAGCACAGTCTTTCTTTCCAACGGTGTATACGTTAAATCATCACCCTTAAAAGCTGATTTCAGTAAAAATCATTTGGGAATATACTTGCCAACAGTTTCAACATAACTTTCAAGAAATTTAGTGAATAAATGATTAAAAAAATCATAAAAAACCTCTCAGGCAAAACATATTTCATAAGTTCAGAGTGAAAGTGGTAAAATCATAAGTAGCCCCTCGAGCAAAACATGTATCAGAAACTGCCTCTCGGCATAACATCACTCAGAATCAGCCCCTCGGGCATTGTATTGGTAAAAAAGAGTTTCACACATAAGCCAGCTTTTGATAACTCAGCCAGTCACGTGGACACATGAAAACACGACAGTTGGATGTGATTCTTCTAAGAGGTACGGTACAAAGAGGCACGGTTCAGTAAACCCACAAACTCATCAGCCACGGGAAACTCAACTTGGTCAAAACGGGAGAGAGGCACGGTCTGAATGAATTTAGACAAAGCTACGGGCAGATTCAAGGACCCACAATTGATTACTCGAGCGTTAAGTAACCGAACCTCAATTACCATTATCCTTTGTAACGCCTCATTAATGTCATAATTAGTCATTAATGAGTAACCGTAGCAAGAGTCGTACGTTGTAAGAATCTCTTACATAAAGGAGGGGAATACATCTTGTAAAGGCATCTGATTCTCGAATACAATCAACTTCGATCTTCTATTTTTCTGCAATATTGTCTATTATTCATTTTTCTCCATTATCTTGATTATCAGTAACCCGTATTCATCTTAAAAATAAGCTTTAGTCAAAGGGTCTAATTCTTTGGTTAAACAAATTGGTTCCGTTACGGGGAATCTGATAATCTTTGTTTACTTTTCAAGTGATATCCTCTGAATTATGTCAAACCCCAACGACAACAACCAACAAAGGAGTGGAACCCCAGCTCCATCTCCTTCAGGAACCCCACGTGGTTTGAGGGAACACTCCCCAGAAAGATCCAATAACAACAATGGTGATAATGATCAAACTGTGGAACAAGATCGTGTAAAGAAAATTATTGCAGAGTATGTGAGCCAAGCTTTGCAAGAATTTGTGAGAGGGTTACCGGCAGCGTTACCTACACCGCCGACGCCACCCCTAATAACACCATCACCATGGAAAATCCACAATCTGGGTTGGCAAACTTAGGAAGAGGAGATACTCCTAATGAATCTCTCAAAACGAGACCATGTATATCTAATAACTCAGTATTACAAAATTTACTGCTAACCATGCAGAAACAGATGAAAGAGCAGAACGATCGCATCGAACAAATTCCTGGAGTACCACCTATCTTCAAAGGCATCGATGTTGATAGATATTCTCAACAACCTTGGAAGCCAAGTGAGGTGCCCTTGCCTATAACCAAGAATTTTAAAATGCCTGACGTTCCCAAATATGATGGAACAACTGACCACGCGACCATGTGACTTCTTTCACTACTGGGGGTAAAAGGTAACGACTTAACGAAACAAGAGATTGAATCAGTCCTTATCCAAAAATTTGGGGAAACACTTACCAAAGGGGCCCTAACCTGGTATTCTCTTCTCCCTGAAAATTTTATTCAGTCTTTTGCTGAGCTTGCAGATTCGTTTATAAAAGCACACTCTGGTGCAAAAAAAGTTGAGAAGAGAATGGAAGACATATTCAAAATAAAACAAGGAGACACGGAACTACTCCGTGAGTTTGTAGACAGATTCCAACGAGAAAGAATGCAGTTACCCAGGGTGCCTGATAATTGGGCAGCCATGGCATTTCAAGCAACCTGAACGATAAAATCTCATAAGCCACGAGGCGACTTAAGGAGAGTCTAAGAGAATTCCCCGCTACAACATGGAACGATGTATATAACAGGTACAATACTAAACTCAGAATAGAAGAAGATATCATTGCTCATTCGATATATGAAGATCATTCCAGATCCAGACGTCCTGATTCAGATAGAAGATCAGGTAAAAAAATAGGTATGATCCTTACTTAGGACCCTCGGGACGCAATATCCGCCCCAGGTTCGAAAATAGTAGGTCGGACTATAGACCACAAGGAAGAGACGTAGTCTCATCCTCGTCTAGATCTAGAAAAGATTGAGATGAACGACCGATCATACCTTTAATGTAAGGACTACTGAACTTGTCTCAATATTGAGGAACATGGGAGACAAGGTTAAGTGGCCCAAAGAGATGCGGTCAAATCCAAGTAGAATAAACACAGATCACTGGTGTGAATTTCACAACGGTCATGGGCACAAAACTTCAAATTGCAGATTTTTATAAGGTGAAGTAGAAAATTTGTTAAAACGGGGCTATTTAACATAATTGTTTAGTGATAAAGGTAAACAGGCATATATGAGGAACAGGCAGGAGCCCCCAAATCCTCATTCTCCAACACGAACCGTTGACGTAATACACGGGGGTGAAGAAGTAAACGTAGTGATTTGAAAAACAACCACAAAGTTCACAATTACACATGGGAAACGGGCTCGTGGAGAAGACGATATAACCTTCGATGATGCAAATATCAGCGGATTAATGCTTCCGCACAATGATGCTCTGGTACTATCTTTACTTATTCGTGACACTAACGTAAAAAGAGTGTTGATTGATCCAACCAGTTCAGTCAATATCATTTTGCTAAGAGTCGTGGAAGAAATGCTACTAGGGAATCAAGTAATCCCAAAAGCACGAGCCATATCAAGGTTTGATAACTCTACGGTTATAAAAAAAAGGAGAAATTGAGCTTAGCACTTATGCTGAGGGGGTGATCAAAAGTGTCAGGTTCCAAGTCATCGATACTGACATGGCTTATAACGTGATCATTGGAAGGCCATGGATCCACGACATGAAAGCAATACCCTCCACGTTGCATCAGGTAATTAAATTTCCCTCTGAATGGGGGATTCAACAAATCAAAGGAGATCAGCAGACCGCAAGAAATATAAACTTTGTGGTACACTACAACAAGAAAATAGAGGTGGAAGAATTACGAGATAAGGGAATCTCCCAAGCAGGTAACACAGCCCAAACAAGCATGGAAGGAATTACTACCCAAATAGGTACGGAAGGTATTATTGCTGAAACAGGTACGAAAGAAAATACATACGAGAAGGAAAATCAAGTTACCACGGAAGGTATACTATACCACACAGAAACAGATTCCAGACCGGACGTCATTCGTGAACCGGAGGAAGATGAGCACATCAAAACAACTACGGAGGAGCTCGTAGCTGTTCCATTATCTGAACAAAAGCCTGAGCAGAAAGTGTATATAGGCATGAGGCTAGGCCCCGCTCGAAAAGGTAAGTTAATTGATTATTTAAAGGCTAACACAGACTGCTTTGCGTGGTCCCACTCAGATATGACAAGCATCCCATCAGAAGTGATGACTCATAAACTAAATGAAGATCTGTCATTCATACCTGTTAAACAGAAGAAAAGAAAGCAAGGACCATTAAAGAACCAAGTGCTCGATGAAGAGGTACAAAAACTCTTGAAGATTGGTTTGATACGAGAGGTAACGTACCCTAACTGGCTAGCAAACACCGTGTTAGTACCTAAAAAGAATGGCAAGTGGAGGGTATGCGTAGGTTATACTGATTTAAACAAAGCATTCCCCAAAGATTCATTCTCATTGCCTCATATAGATCAAATGATTGATGCCACTGCAGGTCATGAACTATTAAGCTTTCTAGATGCATATTCTGGTTATAATCAGATTAAAATGGATCCTTTAGACAAGGAAAAAACCTCCTTTATCACGAACATGGGGACTTATTGTTATAAAGTCATGCCTTTTGGCCTAAAAACGCTGGAGCCACCTATCAAAGGCTAGTGACCATGATGTTCTGATCACGCTCAACTATGTCTTATAAAAAGACTAAACGGGCATTGCAAATATAATCTGAGTATTTAGCCCAAAGTCGAATCCCTCAGGGAATTAACCTATCAATTATTGTCGTCAGACCACTCAATTCTCAATAATTAAGTTTCCAAAGATTATGAATAGTACTTTTTCCATATTCTTACTACTACGACTAACTGAGATTAAATAAACTAAAAGATACTAATTTTAAGATGTAAACAGATGCGATAAAGGTCTAAGGTTATGGTTTCCCCCATTGGTGAACTTCTTTCTTGGATACTTCCTATAGTTTGATTAGTTGTCTCTATCAATCATGAACAATCCAGCTACTATAAATCTCTCTCGAGTAATTATGATAATTTACTAGACACTCTCTCTCAAGTTACGCTAGCTAGATTGCATTACAGCTCACTTTAGATTGCACGCGAGGTATCTTTATCTCTAATCCAACCTCTAAACTCTCGGTTATGACTTTCGTCTATACTCCGGGAGTAGTGTTGCTAAAAAAACTACCTAAATATGCATTCTCTCTCAAGTAGATACATAATAAATAGGAACAACTAATTGATGGCCATTCAATTTACTACAACAAGAACGTAGTTGAACAAATAGAGTTTAATCAACCAATCAAAACTATATTAATATCACAAGAAGTTTATTCCCCAACGGGTTCCACACGAAATTANAAAAAACTACCTAAATATGCATTCTCTCTCAAGTAGATACATAATAAATAGGAACAACTAATTGATGGCCATTCAATTTACTACAACAAGAACGTAGTTGAACAAATAGAGTTTAATCAACCAATCAAAACTATATTAATATCACAATAGCGTTGTTCCCCAACGGGTTCCACGAAAACCTTAGATTAAAATATTTAGCTACTCATAGCAATACTGAAAACGATAAACGAATTCATGACAATGATCAAATTTTCAAGAGAAGAAGATGTAGATTGATGCCCAATTGCTCTCCTTGCTTCTTGCCCTTGTTTTTTTCTTACTCTAAACTTAAAACCTAGATAATACGCTCCTTTGGATGAGTTTAACCCTTTATAGGTTAAGTGGATAGGCCCCAAACTCCCGAATTTACCCTTCTCAACATTTTATGTTCGTCGGAATTAGCATGGGCGTGCTAGTCTCGCGCTACAGCCCTCGCTAATGGGGTTTAACACTGCCTGGAAGCTCACTGGACTAGCGCCGGCGCGCTAGTCTCGCGCTAATGCCCGCGCTAGTGGGGTTTCCTACTGTCTTGGCAAATTTCCAGCTTTCAAATCACTTCAGAGTTACCCAATGGTCTGTTATTCCTCAATTTTACTCGGATCCCCGTCATAAGTCCTCAATAGCTTATTGTACTCCTGTGAAACACAAAAATCACCATTAGAGCCAATTTAACATCATTTAACTCACTTAAGACTGTGAAACTTCATTAAGTTAGAGTATAATTATATGCTAAACTACGTGAATTCAACCCATTATCAACACCTCACACTTAATTCATTGCTAGACCTCGAGCAATCCACTCTATCCATTAAGGTTTCTTTACATCAAACACTACCATATGGTGTCACACCACAAACGTTCTACAAGTAATGCACCTAGCAGTGTAACATCTATGCCTCACACAATGACTCTCACATGCCCTGTTATAATCTTACTTCCTCGAAATACTACGAGGAGGTCAAGACTTACCTCTTTTTCATAAATCATATGCCCTCACTTCACACAGTCGAGAGTAGTTCCATAAAAGATAATAGTCCGAAAACAGGAACTTTTAATCGGAAGAATTCACTCACTCTCAAAAAGAACATTCATATGTCACACAAATATGCCATAGGCTTGCCCGTAATGTAATACTCCACTAATTGAGTTCATTCAGTCTAAGATCAATAGGTCTTTATTTGGTTGTAATGTAGGCTAAGAGACGGGTAGGATACATTTGTTTATAGTGACTAACCTCCCTAAGCACTTTTAATACAATTACATTCACAATCAGCCCATTTTTATGCTTGGCCCGAACCTTCACCCTGCTTCATTTCATAATTACCCCATGCCACTACTTATCAAGGACTACATGAATTATTGTCCTCTTTCTTTCTTTTGTTATATTTTTTTTTTCTAAGTGGCCTTCACTTTTGCATTTTTCCTTCTATTTCCTTTATTTTTTTTATTTTTTTTAACTCTCAAACCACCACCCCACACTTTGACTTTTATATATCTGCTAACAATTCAAGTATTCAAGTGCTTGTGGGAAGTACCAGGTTCAAACAAACGAGCTAGTCAAACAATTGGTTATGGTTTATAATATGGTTATCAAAGAAACATGCTTATAAGCTTAAAGGGGTTGACTATGGTTAACTATATTCAGGTGGGTATGTATTGGTGTCTGGCTTAACAAATAAATGCCTATATCCCTTCTAAGACTAAACAAACTTCTATTTCTATTTGTACACATACGGGGCAAGTTCTAGGTACCAAATGAAGACATAGAATAGATGCAAAATAACTCACACACACATGGCACATAATTCAATCCAAATTGGTTCATCAAAACACTCCATTGAGCATTCAAGTTAGTTACAACATGCACCATTAAGGCAATTTATAAGAGTCAGCAGGTGAGCCTAAGCGTCACACTCTAGGATTCATGGTGTTTTGGTGTAACACACTAAGGGTAGTATTTTATCATTCAGCACCTTGCCCAAAGGATTTCTAATAACTAAAAATAAAAGAAGAAGCTAGCTATACCCGGTTCAAGCTAGACCCTTGGAAAAGAACCACGGTCAATAGAAAAACCAAGGGGGAGTTACTACACTTCCTACAAAGAAAATAAAAAATCTTTTTGGTGTTTTCTTTGGACTAACTTCCCTCAAGAAAACTGCCTAGGAAATCCGTCATTAGGAGGAGTCCACTAAATTTTCCGATCTTTTTTTTTCCGATCGACTTGGACCCTCAAGAACCCCGCGAAGGGATCCGTTGTCGGGCCAAGACGACTTGATTACTATTACTGTTACTATCAATAACTAAAACAAACTACACCAAAAACATAAAGCAAACTACAATTCAATAGGTTAACCAAAACAACTAAAGCACATAATTCACAATTTGTACAACATACAATACAACAGGGCAGGGCAACCATCCCCCACCCCACACTTAAAACGAGGACATGTCCTCATGGACAATTAAAATGATAGAGTAAGGTAAAGGGACTTCCCTGGCAGCTCAGTCTTGATCGGAGACAGTGTCTGGGTTGACGTTGCAAGCACGACCCAGGGCGCGTAGCCAGCCCATTATCTTCTTCTCTGATTTCTTTTGTTGGGTGGCCATTTCATCCACTCGGGTCCCCAGGTCAGTCACTGAGGTTCTCAACCCGGCCACATCGTGCTCTAGGTCATCCAACTGCTGGCTCCGCCTTGCCCTAGACGGGGCTCCAACATCCACAACTGGCTCATCCTCCATATGCTCCGTCTCCTCACCTCCTTGGTGATGCTCCTCCTCTGCTTCCTCTTCTTCAGAGTCATGCCCCACTAGCTCCCCCTCGGCTTCCATTTCTTCCCTTCCACTAGTGACTCTTTCAGCTTTAAAAGGGTGCACCGTAGGTACCCGGCCATCGACAACAAAGTCGCCTGGCACCCCAACCACAGCGCACAGTCGAGTAACAAGTGATGGGTAAAAGAACCTATACCTCTGGACCTTCATGCGGGTGAACATCTCCTCATGAATTAACTGTGCCGCATCAAACGACGTATCTACCATGAAGCACTAAATCAGACATGCCCGAGGAATGTTCACCTCCGAGGTGTTCTTGGACGGCAATAATCGACTGTTAATTAGGTACAACCAGCATTTTGCCTCAAACTTGAGGCCCGAAGAGTGGAACTTGTTTCCATACTTGTACCATTTCAATTCAATGCCCGGTCGACATATGGTTGGGGTGAATGTATCCCAAGGGGTCATTATACCGATGTAGGTCTGGTAGGCATCTACGCAGCCCGCTGCTAATGGAGAAAGCATGTACATTGTTCTAATGTGCTCTATTGAGGCATTCATCGGTCTTCTTTGCACTATCACAACATAGTTGTCATGCTCTGGAGCATTTGCATAAAACTCACTGACCATCATGTCATTTGCCTCGTCCAGTTCCTCAAAGAAAACGTCCAGGCGACGCTGCATCAAGACTTCGTATATTCTAGGGAAATTCATCCTAATGGCTACAGAGTCCATAGCCTGCTCAGGTATAGCAGTTTTATCCTCTTTCTCAGCAAATCTGTCATGTGCCTTTGCTGAGACAAATTTTTGATTGTTGAACGGCCTCGAGTCTATTGATTTTCGTGGCCTTCCTCTGGTGGAGGTTCTAGCTGCACGACTGGAAGAGGCTCCTGTGGCTTGGCGCTTACGTGGAGGCATTGTACCTACAATTAACATATTATTAGCTCAGTACAACGAGGTGACTCAACTGTGGTTACTCAGACTTCACCATAACTGGGTCACATTATTTCCCTCCATTGGAGTTTTTCAACAAACATATGGTGGGCATAACAATTTAAAACCCCAAAGACTAAATAGTGGCCATGGAGTCATCCCCATCCGAACTCGAATATAGTCATAATATCCTACACTCCCTATGCCAGCCATTATCAACAAAAACCAACTAATACCGACACAAATCAACTAATGTAAACAAATGGAAGAGAAACATACAAGATAGAGTACAAAAAAAATATTACAAAAATAAAAGAAAAATTAAGGTGAGAAATACATACCTGTGAGGTTAATAATAGAGATGAAGTAGTAGGTGTTGAAGAATGCTTAGATGGAGTGCTTAAGGGTGGTTGCCTTCTTTGAGGGTGGAAGATTGAAGAATAAAAGAAGAAGAAGAAGAAGAAGAAGAAGAATGGGGAGGGTTTGTGGTGGGGGATAGAGTTTTATTGAGAGAGGGAGAGGTGTGTCGTTTATGGGGGGGGGGGGGGGTGGTGGTTTTGGGGGGGGGGGGGGTGTAATTGGGTGGTTGGAAAAATAATTAGTGTAAGAAAATAGATAAACAAAAAAAATTTGGAAAAAAAAAACTTACCTGTGTCGGGACGGACTAGCGCGAGCTTAGCCCTAGATTAGCGCGGTCGCGCTAGTCCAGGGCTTTTGAAGCAGTGAGAAACCCTACTAGCACGACCATTAGCGCAGCCGCGCTAGTGGCTATGTGCTGGAGGCAGTGTGAAACCCCACTAGCGCGACCTCTAGCGCGCGATTAGCGCGGTCTCGTCGTCAGCCAAAATACATATATTTTTTTTATAACACTATGTATGTTGGGTTGCCTCCCAACCAGCGCTTGATTTAACGTCGCGGCATGACGAGTACAAAAATTGATGGGTTGCCTCCCATGAAGCGCCTGATTTACCGTCGCGGCACGACGCAGAATGACGCAATTTAAGGATCATTCAGCCTTTTAGGTTCAAGCAGGTGCACAACAGCTAGCCCACTGGCTTCATTCATTCCCACATACCTTTTTAATCATTGTCTATTGACCTTGAAGGCGTTAGACCCATCCTCAGCAGTAATTTCCGCCGCACCAGAAGGAAACACGTTGACCACTTTAAAAGGTCCAGATCATCGGGACTTGACCTTAACCGGGAACAATCTTAATCTTGAATTGTAAAGCAATACTTTGTCTCCTGGTTTGAAATCTCGGTCCACAATGTTTTTATCATGTAATCTCTTCATTCTTTCCTTATATAACCTGGTGCTTTCAAATGCTTGACCTCTGAACTCTTCCAACTCGTGTAACTTTGTGACTCGATTTTCTCCAGCAGTATCGAGATCCAGGTTCAACTGCTTCAATGCCCACCACGCTCGATGTTCTAATTCCACAGGCAGGTGACATGCCTTACCAAATACCAACTTGTATAGAGATATACCGATTGGTGTTTTGAATGTGGTCCTATAGGCCCAGAGTGCGTCATCAAGTTTCTTCGCCCAATCAGTTCTTGTGGCGTTAACTGTTTGGTCAGCACACTCTTTATTTCACGGTTGGAGACCTCAACCTGCCCACTCGTCTGAGGGTGATAGGGGGTTTCCACCTTGTGGCGCACATCATATTTAGCAAGCAGCTTCTCGAAGACACGATTGCAGAAATGAGTGCCGCCGTCACTAATAATGGCCCTTGGGGTTCCAAAACAAGTGAATATATTTTTCTTTAAGAACCCCACCACCACTCGTGCATCATTGGTGGGGAACGCTGCAGCTTCTACCCATTTGGACATGTAATCTACAGCAACAAGTATGTACTTATTGCCGTAGGAGCTTACGAATGGGTCCTTGAAATCTATCCCCCAAACATCGAACACTTCTACCTCTTGTATTGGATTCATGGGAATCTCATGACGACGGGATATTTTCCCCGTCCTTTGGCATTCATTAGAGCCCTTCACCTTTGATGAGCATCTTTGAACACCGTGGGCCAGTAAAACCCGGCCTCCAACACCTCCGAAATATCCTCCATAGGGAGCTGCGTGACAATCCTACAACATAGCAAATTGTTCTATCTCAGGGACGCACCTCCGGATCATGTTATCAATGAAAATTTTAAACAAATGAGGTTCATCCCAATAAAAATTTCGGCTATCACGATAAAATCTTTTCTTTTGAACAGCAGAGAGTTCATAAGGTTCAATACCACTAGCCAGGTAGTTTGCAATATCCGCATACCATGGCACATCTTCTACGCTCATGGCGAGTAGCTGCTCGTCTGGAAAGGTTTCCAGAATATCCTCCGATTCAGTTGCATTCTCATCACCTTCAAGTCGTGATAAGTGGTCATCTACTTGGTTTTCTGTGCCCTTGCGGTCACGAATCTCCAAATCAAATTCCTGAAGAAGCAGCACCCAACGAATTAGGCTCGGCTTAGATTCCTTTTTCTCAACCAAGTATCTGATGGCTCCATGATCCGTGTACACCACCACCTTCGACCCAATCAGGTAGGACCTGAACTTGTTAAAAGCGAACACTACTGCCAGCATTTCCTTCTCTGTCACCGTGTAATTCAGCTGAGCTTCACCCAAAATTCTACTTGCATAGTAAATTGGGTGCATTATTCTATCCTTGCACTGACCCAACACGGCTCCCACTGCGTAGTCACTGGCATCGTACATAAGTTCAAAAGGTTGCTCCCAGTCGGGTGCAACAATGATTGTTGTTGTGACTAGCCGCTTTTTAAGCTCCTCAAACACTACCCTGCAATCATTAGAAAATATAAAGGGGTTATCTTTTTCAAGCAACTTACAGAGGGGGTTGGCGATCTTGGAGAAGTCTTTGATGAATCGCCGGTAGAAACCGGCGTGGCCAAGGAAGCTACGTACAACTCTGACTGATGTGCGAGGTGGAATCTTTTCAATCACATCTACTTTAGCTTTGTCCACCTAAATTCCCTTACTTGACACCAAGTGCCCCAAGATGATCCCTTCTTGTACCATGAAATGGCAATTCTCCCAATTAAGTACAATATTCGTCTCGATGCACCTCTTTAGGACACGAGTTAAATTTTCTAGGCACTCCTCGAATGAATTTCCCACAACTGAGAAATCATCCATGAATACCTCCATAATATCTTTCACCATGTCTGTGAATATGGCCATCATGCACTGTTGGAATGTGGTTGGTGCATTGCAAAGGCCAAATGGCATCCTCCTGAAGGCAAATACCTCGTAGGGGCATGTGAAGGAGGTATTTTCCCTGTCTTTCGGGACAATTGAAATCTGGTTGTACCCCCAGTATCCATCCAGGAAACAGAAGTGAGACCTCCCTGCAAGCCTATCGAGCATCTGATCAATGAAGGGAAGTGGGAAGTGGTCTTTTCGGGTGGCGAGATTCATCTTTCTGTAATCCATGCATATTCTCTAGCCCGTGACGGTTCTTGTCGATATTAATTCATTTTTTTCATTCTCGACAACCTTCATGCCACCCTTTTTTGGAACACATTGCACTGAGCTAACCCATCTGCTATCAGAGATGGGGAAAATGATTCCCGCATCTAACCACTTGATTATTTCTTTCTTCACCACCTCCTTCATATTTGGGTTCAAGCGCCTTTGATGTTCCCTGGAAGGTCTGTGTCCCTCTTCCAGGAGAATCTTGTGCATGCAATATGCTGGGTTGATCCCTTTGATATTTGCCATGGTCCATCCAATGGCAGTCTTGCATTCTGAAAGTACCTTTAACAACTGATTTGCCTGCACATCTAGCAAACTAGATGAGATAATAACAGGTAGCGTAGTATTGGGGCCTAGAAATGCGTACCTGAGATGGGCTGGCAATGGTTTCAACTCTAGTTTGGGAGGTTCTTCCACAGAAGGTTTTGTTGGTGAGCTCTCTCTTTTCTCTAAGTGCAATGGTTCATACTCAAGAGCCTTCGACCATACTCCCTTACCTTCAAGTGCTAGCACCCACTCTGCCAATTCCTCCTCATTTACCGCATCTAAGTTCATTAAGCATGCAGCGAAAGGGTCCTCAGTGGTTAAGGCTGCATCATCTTCCTCAACTATCACATCCACAGCATCAATTAAAGAGCAGTTGGCAAACTCACTCGGTCGTCTCATGGATTTCTGCACGTTAAATGTGATTTCTTCATCATTCAGCCTCATCTTGAGCTCCCCTGTCTCATAATCAATGAGAGCTCTGCCTGTGGCAAAAAATGGCCTGCCCAAGATTATGGGAATTTCATCATCCACTCGACAGTCTAGTATCACAAAGTCAGCAGTGAATACAAACTTCCCCACTTGCACTAGGACATCATCCAGAATACCTGACGGTCTCTTCACCGTCCTATCAGCCAGCTGCAGCAACATGGAAGTTGGCCTGGCTCTACCAATACCCAGTCTCTTATAAATAGCCAGGGGTATTAGATTAATGCTAGCCCCCAAATCACACAGTGTTTTGGCAAAAGCCAAATTGCCAATGGTGCAGGGAATTGTAAAACTCCCTGGATTAGACAACTTCTCTGCTATTGGTCGTGTTACCACAACACTGCAAGTCTGAGTCAAAGTGACAGTCGCTAAGTCTTGGAAATCAAAATTTCTGGACATCAAATCCTTCCTCATCTTTGCATACCCAGGCATCTCTTTCAGATCATCAATTAGAGGAATGTTTACCTGTATCTGCTTCAGCATATCCAAGAACTTTTTGTATTGTTCATCCTTTTGGTATTTTGCCAGTCTTTGAGGGAAAAGGGGTGGTGGTCTCTTATTCCCAGTGACTTGGGATTTTTCTTTCTCAACTCCCACTTCAACTACTGGATCTGAGGATATTTTCACTTCCTTTTCAGCCTCACTCTGCCCACTAAGTTCTCCTTCAGCAGTTTGTACTGTTACCTTGGTCAGGTTTGTGGAATCATCAAGTTCGATTGGCACTGGTACTAGTGTCTCTGCCTGCCTGCTTTCATGAGCCAATTCCTGTTCCAAGTTCAAGTCCAGTCCATTGCGGAGACTCGCTACCATTATCTATTTCGGGCCATGGTTTTTAGGGTTCACCTGAGTGTCTGCAGGTAAAGTCCCAAGAGGACGATTGTTCACTGCCATAGATATCTGGCCCAACTGCACTTCAATATTTTTAATAGCCACATCCATATACTCTCTCATTCATTTTGGCCGTTGACCCAATCACCTGTTGCATCATCGCTTCAAGCCTGGAAAACCCATCTTCTTGTCTTTCCCCCTGTTGATGCTGAGGAGGGTGGTATGCTTGTTGCTGATTCTGATGGTTATAACCTTGTGGCCTCTGATATGGTGCTACATTACCTTGCGGTCTCATGACACCCATGTTTCCACTGTTCTGTTGTTGGTGAGGTGGTCTATAAGGTTGAACTTGTTGACTCCAGTTCTGCCCCCCTTGTCTCTGGCCTCCATAATTTGACAAATAATTCATGTTTTCTGGATAAGGAAGGTGATCACATTCTGCATTCCACTGATTACCAAATGGTTGACTAATGCAAGATGTGCATAAGCCCCCATTGGTTGTATCCACGATGTGTACCTGCTGCTTTTTCCCTGATTCCTCCACCTTCTTAGTTAGTATGCTCATCTTTGTTATCAAGGTGGCCACGTTCCCCGCAATAGTATTGGATGGATCTAAGGGCATTGAGTGAACTACAGGAGTAATGGGTGCATTCCTGGTTGTCCATCCTGAATTATGCGCCATTTTATCAAGCAGGATCTGACTTTCTCTTCATGTTTTGCTCAAGAATGCTCCACAAGCTGAAGCATCAACATTTGCCTTTACGGTATCAGCCAGGCCCATATAAAAACGTTGCCCCAACATCTGCTTAGGAATACCATGATGTGGACAGATAACCAGCATTCCCTTAAATCGTTCCCATGTATCCTGCAATATTTCAACTGATTTCTGTCTGAAGCTCAAGATTTCATCAATTTGTTGATCTGTCTTGTTGGGTGGATGAAATTTGTTCACGAACTGCTTAACTAACTCCTCCCATGTGGTAATGGAATTGATGGAGAGTGATTTTAGCCAATTCTAGGTTGCTCCAGTCACTGAGAATGGAAACAACAACAGTTTTATTGCCTCCTGAGTGACGTTTGGCTGCCTATGTGTTTGGCAAATCGACAGGAAATTTCTTAAATGTTGTTGGGGGTCTTCGATGTATGACCCTGAGAATAGTCCCTTGTTCTGAAACAAGTGCAGCATATTATTTGTAATTTGGAAAGACTCAGCCTGTATTTGAGGGACTAGTATCACAGTGGCTAAATTCTCTGTCGTGGGTTGTGCCCAGTCATGTAAAGGAGCCTCTGCCCCTATCTGTGCAACTGGGTCTACCACATCATCCCCATTGTTGTTCCTGTTGTTTGGATCTTCCATGTCGGGTTCAAGTTGTTCAATTGATGGTTGTTGTTTGCTTTTCCGGTTGGCCCGGTTTAAGGCCTTGAAAACTTTCTCGGGGTCTGATGAGGCTTCTAATACTTCACCAGTTCTCGATGAGTTTCTAGGCATGCACCTGTACAACCAAGTTAGCAAACGTTAAAATTTCAATGTATAAATGAAAATTGAAGAAAATTGACTATACTTAAGAATTTTGTATTTCTTCCAACTCTAATTGATAACACCGTTAATTCCCCGGCAACGGCGCCAAAATTTGATCACGCTCAACTATATCTTATAAAAATACTAAACGGGCGTTGCAAATATAATCTGAGTATTTAGCCCAGAGTCGAATCCCTCAGGGAACTATCAATTATTGTCGTCAGACCACTCAATTCTCAATAATCAAATTTCCAAAGATTATGAATAGCACTTTTTCCGTATTCTTACTACTACGACTAACTGAGATTAAATAAACTAAAAGATACTGATGTTAAGATGTAAACATATGGGATAAAGGTCTAAGGTTATGGTTTCCCCCGTTGGTGAACTTCTTTCTTGGATACTTCCTATAGTTTGATTTGTTGTCTCTATCAATCATGAACACTCCAGCTACCATAAATCTCTCTCAAGTAATTATGATAATTTACTAGACGCACTCTCTCAAGTTACGCTAGCTAGATTGCATTACAGCTCACTTTAGATTGCACCCGAGGTATCGTTATCTCTAATCCAACCTCTAAACCCTCGGTTATGACTTTCGTCTATACTCCGGGAGTGGTGTTGTGCAAACAACTACCTAAATATGCACTCTCTCTCAAGTAGATACATAATAAATAGGCACAGCTAATTGATGGCCATTCAATTAACTACAACAAGAACGTAATTGAACAAATAGAGTTTAATCAACCAATCAAAACTATATTAATATCGCAATAACGACATTCCCCAACGAGTTCCACCAAAACCTTAGATTAAATATTTAGCTACTCATAGCAATACTGAAAACGATAAACAAATTCATGACAATGATCAAATTTGCAAGAGAAGAAGATGTAGATTGATGCCCAATTGCTCTCCTTGCTTCTTGCCCTTGTTTTTTTCTTACTCTAAACTTAAAACCTAGATAATACGCTCCTTTGGACGAGTTGAGCCTTTTATAGGTTAAGTGGATTGGCCCCAAACTCCTGAATTTACCCTTCTCAACGTCTTATGTTCGTCGAAATTAGCACGGGCGCACTAGTCTTGCGCTACAGCCCGCGCTAATGGGGTTTAACACTGCCTGGCAGCTCACTGGACTAGCACGGGAGCTCTAGTCTCGTGCTAATGCCCACGCTAGTGAGGTTTCCTACTATCTTGCAAATTTCCAACTTTCAAATTACTTCAGAGTTACCCCATGGTCTGTTATTCCTCAATTTCACTCGGATCACCGTCATAATTCCTCAATAGCTCATTGTACTCCTGTGAAACACAACAATCACCATTATAGCCAATTTAATATCAACTCACTTAAGACTGTTAAACCTCATTAAGTTAGAGTATAATTATATGCTAAACTACGTGAATTCAGCCCATTATCATGTTCCAAGAACATCTGGGAAAAATGATGGAGGTTTACATTGATAACATGCTGGTAAAGTCAACACAGGCAGAAGATCATTTCCAGCACCTTTCTACTACTTTTGATATTCTACGCAGGTATAATATGAAGTTAAATCTAGAGAAATGCGCTTTTGGAGTGCAATCAGGTAAATTTTTAGGTTTCCTTGGGTCAAATAGAGGAATCGAGGTAAATCCTGCTCAAATTAAAGCTATAGAGGAAATACCTGATATTTTAACAAATAAAAAGGAAGTTCAAAGACTGAAAGAGAAAATAGCAGCTTTGGGTAGGTTTATCTTTGAATCTTCCGAAAAAAGTTTTAAATTCTTCTCAGTTCTCAAAAAGCAGAATCAGTTTGAATGGACTGAAGAATGCAGCAAGCCCTCAAGAACCTAAATATTTATATATCGAAACCACAACTTCTTTCAAAGCCAAAAGAAGGTGAAAGATTGTACATCTACCCGGTTGTCTCAGAAATTGATGTAAGTGCAGTATTGGTAAGAGAATAGAAAGGTAAACAATCATCTGTCTATTATGTAAGTAAAACTTTGCTAGATGCTGAGACTAGATATCCACATCTGGAAAAGTTAGCCTTAGCTTTAATAATGGCATCTAGAAAATTACGACCCTATTTTCAATGCCACCCAATCACCGTTGTGACCTCATATCCTTTACGAAATATTCTGCATAAATAGGAATTGTCAGGAAGATTAGCCAAGTGGGCCATAGAATTAAGTGAGCATGGAATAATCTATCAGCCTAGGACTGCAATTAAGTCTCAAATACTAGCTGATTTTGTTGCTGACTTTAGTAATAGCATTGTATCTGAAGTAGAAAAAGAGTTACAACTCTTTAACGGTGTTAATCCAGGCCTATGGACCTTGTTCACCGATGGTTCTTCATATATAAAAGGCGCCGGCTTAGGCATAGTCTTGATATCACCCACGGGTGAAAAGACACGGCAAGCTATAAAGTGTTATCCTATCACTAACAATGAAGCAGAGTACGAAGCTGTTATTGCAGGGCTTGAACTCGCACGGGAGCTCTCAATCGAGCAAATTGTGATCAACAGCGACTCCCAACTGGTAGTAAATCAGATACAGGGGACTTACATCGCTCGAGAGACTAGAATGCAACAGTATCTTGAAAAAGCACGAGAGCTCGTGAGACAATTCAAAACATGGAAGGTAATGCAAATACCTAGAGAGGAAAATGCAAAAACAGATGCATTAGCTAACCTCGCAGCAGTCATGGAAGTAACGAACAAAGACAATACAATTGTCATTCAACTATTTCATTCAATAATAGACCAGGACAGGAATGAGGTAACTTTCAACAAGAAAATAGCTCAAGCACTTCGCTGCAAAGCTGCACGGTACTGCCTTATTCGCAACTCACTTTATCGCAAGATGTT
>ML392309.1:0-45958 GCA_005239525.1 Nicotiana knightiana
ATCCTATATTACTTGTCGACCACGTACACTTGCGTGTGCATTGGGAAATCAACCAACAGAAATCATCATACGAACTTGCTGGAACCTTCAAATCCTGATTCGTAGGTGGTTTACTCAAAATTCCAATCTTAGTTGATTCTTCCAACTTAAGGCTTCTGAAATGAGAATTTTCTTTCCAAATCAACTCTAAACTTTTCGAAATTCAATTCCGACCATACCTATAAGTCATAATACCTGAAATGGATCTGCTCATGACCTCAGACCGCTGAACGATGCGCTAGAGCTCAAAACGACCGGTCGGGTCGTTACAATCTGATTCAATGCGTGACGTGCCTCATTGAAGAGGCTTGACGCACCCACTTCGTTCACCTTTATCTGGTCCTCCTCGGTTACCATACATCGAAGGTAACTTGCTATGCCTACTGGAGCGGATTCGACCCAGGCATCATCCGGAACCGTGAGAATAACCGCCCTCTTGAGCTTCGGGTCCATATTCGGCGCAAGGAATTGTTTCACCAATTGTGGCTCATGCTAGACATTCCATCTCCCGAGGGAACTTCTTTCTTCGGTATCTCCAGATGGCCCATCCCGGAGAAATCTTACGGAGTTGGCAGATCCATTCCATTGAAGAAGTGGAGGGGGTCCTTTGCACCTTGTGCCCCTTCGCTTGATTTTTCTTTGCCTGCTTGGGCCTCTTCGAGCATGGAATCGGAGTAGGAGGGCGTCTCAACGATGTCGATCACACCGATAGCCTCCTTCAAAGCAGGAATAGTTTCTTGATAGGTCACAGCCCCTATCTCAATTCCGGCCTCTTGGACTAGAAGGAGCTCTGACTCATGGTTCTTCTTCTCGGTTGTCGACTGCTCTATGAGAGGGGTCGATCTGTGGGCAACAAAAATGTCATATTCTTCAGACTCATCCCTGAGCCGGAGAAGCGAGTCAGAATCCGGCACCCGGGAGTTGGTGCTCTTCTTGGGCTTAGGAGCTGCCCTCTTATTTGGCTTCACTTCGGAACCCGAGGAGCTTAAAGACTTTATTTTCCTCTTCTTCTTTTCCCCTGCGGCATCCCTGGTCTGCCCCGTAATGGAGGGATCAACGGACAAGGACACATCCTCTTCCCCTTCCAACATCCTAAGTTCGATGGTCTTAGGCAAACCTGTGAAGTAAAGAAGAGAGATTAACGCTATGTAATTTAAGAGCATAGTAATAGCTATTCGGATGGGAACTTTACCATGAGAAGGGGCCTCCCATCGGTCCTTCGAAAGCTTGCGCCATGAGCGCTTGAAGTATGACATCTGCTTACATATGCCTTCGATCCACTCGTTGAGTCGGGGAACCGCATTAGGAACCCAGGAAACAGCTGTACAACCACAAATACTAATGATGAGAAAGGAAAAAAGAAAAATTGACGCTTAGAGAAAGGTTTCACCTACGAGATGCATTCCACTTCTCGGGAAATGGCAGGAATTCGGAAGGGATCAGATCCTCGATTTTCACCCGAACAAAACATCCCTGCCAGCCTCAGTCCCAATCCTCGTCGATACTCGAAAATGAGGCTTTGGTGGCCCGGCGAGTGAGTTTGGTCAGTCCTTCTCGGAAAATTCGGGGACTGTATAGACAGAGTAAATGGTCAAGGTTGAACTGAGAGGATTCAGTGTGGCTCAAAAATAACGGAGGAGGATCACGATCCTCCAAAGAGAGAGGTGGATTTTACCAAGGCACACCTCGTACCTCTTACAAAAGGCCAAAATCACCGAGTCTACGGGGCCTAGAGTGAAGGGACAAATGTAACCACTCAAGTACCCCTCCATGTGGGTAGTAATATCGTCCTCGGGCTTGGGGACTACTATGTCCTTGCCTTCCCATTTGCAATCCTCTCGGACCACGGGAAGGACATCTTCGGTGATGGATCATATGTATCTACATGCTCATTCCCCCCGGTACAGTTTGGATGAGGGCTTCTCGACTTTGAAGTCGCCTGCGATTGAGAAACCTCGAGGTATAAAGCTTTTTATACGAGGCTCAGGGGCATCCACCTCGGGAGCGGCCACTTCGAGCAGCCACCTTGGCATTTGTGGTTGGGTGGGAAGATGAAGAGGTTGCCTGTTGAGGAATTGATTTGGAAGTTTTAGCCATTGCTATCTAGTAAATTTTGAAAATTTAAAGAAAAAATATGAAGGTTTGAAGGAACGAGCTTGAAGGCTAAAGAGCATAGAATGAAGATCTGAAGAAAATCTGGGTAAGAACCTAAGAACAATTATGAGGATTTGAAGATCAAAGATAAAGATATGAAGGTTTGAAAGAATTTGGTGATAACTCGAAAATTTGAAGTCAAAATCTTGAACAGAAAGTGGAAAACTAGCAGAGGGAAGAAGCTTTTATAGGGGAAGTATGTGATGCTTCACATTTGGTGGCAACCAGCTAAGTCAGAATGACACGACTGATGGAACATTTCGACTTCTTCGTTATTTCGGTTGTAACGGTCAAAGGAAGGAACCTGGGTTCATCTATCTTTTATTATCGCTTCGGCAAACCTACTCTCTGAGAAACAATGGGTGTATTTTTATACGGGTAAAATCGTGGCTAGTGAGCACCCCGATTTCTCGGTGGGGAAAACGAAGCAAGGATGTAACTACATGGAATCAAAATTGAAGCTAAGAACCTATCGTACTGAGGCCCGAACGAAGCGTGGATCTCCGTCCGTATCGAAAGCAGATCAGTGATTAACGAAAAAGAAGATTTTTATCTTTCTTAGAATTGTACTTAGGGTAAAACTCTCATACTATATAAAAGGGGAGTTTATTATTCAATAGAATCACTGTAACACGTATACCAAGGCAATATAAACTTATTTTCTCTGGTTCTAAGTTATTCAAAAGTTCTTATTTTGCTCATAGTTCTTCACATATAATTTGGCTCCAAATCGAAGGCAGAAAAACTGTCAAGCTTAGGTTCGAGCTCGGAATCAACTTCATAACTAGTTTGTTTATTTATTCGCTTATCTACGTAATTGATCACTTGTATTAATCCACATATCCTTAAAATCGCGTATAAATTTAATTGTTATCTATTTTTAAGGGTCAAAAAAAAAAAAAATATATATATATATATATACACACACATATATACATATACACACCTAAAGTCATCTTAGAGAAGGTCAATGAGGCTTATTGAGTTTCATACTGATCACTTCCTTTACCTCATGTTCAATTCGGAAGTTGCTCCAAATGCTATGAGTGAGCACCATTACTCTACATCCAGTTATAGTTAGCTCCACACTAGATTGATGGCAACATTACTCTAATGTCCCGTTATTGTATTCTAGTATTCTTGTGAGCTCTAAAGATCCTTATGGATTTATGTACATGTAAGCAGGGGGAAGACCTTATGTTGGTAATCCTTATAAGGAAAGATAGGTCTTTTCCTTCACAAATCACAAGCATGAAGAAATTAAGAACTAGCAAGAATAAAAAAGACCAACCATCTATTTTCTTAATCACAATAAAGATTTCACTTTCCAGTAAACATTATTTTCCTATCCATGTCACTTAAATTATACCTTGCAAACAGCTCAAAAGTGTAAAAGTAATTCAAGACTATTATTTTGTTACATTAAAAGTGATCTATGGGTTAAGTACACAAATAACTCTCAAAATGGGCAATAATTTTAAATTTTATTTTTCCTATGGCACAAGTGGGGGTCAAAAATTAAAGACCACCCGAAAAAGAATTATATTTCTGCAATTATTTGTTAAAAAAAGATGTCACAACTTGCAAGCATTGATTTGCAAGAAGGAAAAGTTATTCGGGCTGATTGAAAAATGGGCTAGGCTTATGTTGTATTAGGCCCAGTCCGTCCTTTACCCCCTGGTATAAATAAAGAAACGGAATACCGAAAGAAAGAGGGAGATAGTGAAAATGGCGACATGGGGTGCGTTTTGGGGAACAAGGGTAATGGAAATAGTGAAGAAGCATGATTCCGGCGGGCTTGTTTGGAAGAGAATAAAGCTCACTCCTACTCGCAAAGCTAATGCCAAGAAACGTCTTCGCCGTGTTTGGCAGGTCAACCTTCTACTCTTCTTTTCCTTTTATTCTTCTTTAAACTCGGAATCTTTCCTTGTAAAATTTTAGGGTTTTATACTGATTCACACCGCTTATCCTGTTTTTTTATTCAGTTTATGTGGGAGATCTTTAATTTGAGGTAAATAATGAGGTTATTTTTTAAATAATATATGAGGCGGATGGAGTATGACTTAAGTAGGTTGAACTGAACCCAGCGTTTAGGATACGGAGTGTATATATGTGAAAAATTACCAAAATTATAACAAATACTGAATTCTAAATCCATAATTTCTATAGTGCAATGAGTTCAGACTTAGTTGGAAGCGTTACTTGACAACTATGCCTGTGGGTTGTAGCAGGCTGCTTGGTGGATGATTGTGTGCAAGCTGGCCCTAGCACCACTGCCACAAAAAGAAAAATAATAAAAAAAAGTCACTTTTTCTATTGCCTAGGAATTTTAGAAAGTCGACTTTGGCTCACTAACAGCTATATTTTATTTAAAAAACTGGAGGAGCAAAATTATTTGTACAAGGAAGGTCAATGATGCACAATGTTTTGATCTGCGATGACCTAGTAAGGCACTACAATAGGAAGACAACTCCTAGATGCTTAATGAAAATAGACCTTAGAAAGGCATATGACATGATAAAGTGGGAGTTTTTGGAGGAAGCTTTAAGAGGATATGGGTTTCCTGAAAAATTCATTCATTGGATCATGGTATGTGTGTCTACTACTATGTTCACTGTCAAAATTAATGGTGAAGGTCATGGTTACTCTGCTGGAAAGAGAGGATTGAGGCAGAGAGATCTCATTTCTCCACTACTATTTGTTCTAGTAATTGAGTACCTTTCCAGAACCATAAAGACAATCAGTAGATTACCAGACTTGAGGTTTCATCCAATGTGCAAAGAGATCAAGCTGACACACCTCATCTTTGCAGATGATTTGATGATATTCTGTAGAGGTAATGTTAGCTCAGTTAATAGAGCAATGGAAGCCCTTGATCACTTCAATAAAGTATCTGGTTTGATAGCCAATACGGAGAAATCCAACATCTTCGTAGCTGGGGTTGAAGAAGGTATTAAGGACCAATTGCTGGAAAGAACATGATTTACTTTTGGAACTTTTCCTAGCAGATACTTAGGATTGCCTTTATCTCCAAGGAAATTGAATTAGATGGATTGCCAAATGTGGATTGGGAAAATCACTCACAGAATCAATGTTACCTATTCTAAGCAATTGTCTTATGCGGGAAGACTTCAAATAGTAAATCTTGTGCTCTTCTCTATACATAGTTGCTGGGACTGTCTTTATTTTACCTCAAAATATGGTAAAAGGAGTAGATAGGCTATGCAGGGAGTATCTGTGGGGTAAAAATGAGGGGCAGAAGAAAATGGCATTGGTTGCATGGGAAAAGGCATGATGTCCAAAGAAATTGGGGGGTTTAAATATCAAAGGGTGCAAAGAATGGAATATAGCCTCAGTAGGTAAACTATTATGGCAACTGGTATTGAATAAGGAATCCCTATGGGTAAGGGAGTTCATGGAGTCTACATGAAAGCAGATCATGACATATGGGCACATACTCCTCCTATAGATAGTAGTTGGTTTTGTAAGAAGCTAAACTCACTCAAATAATTGATGAAGGAATGATACTTCCATGGCAGATATGTTCTAACCTTAGGAGGGAGATATTCAATCACAAACAATTATCTTGCTATAGTTGGCCAAAAGCAGAACTTAGAGATTTGCAGACTTAATTTGGACAGTTGTAGCACAGCCTAAACACAAGTTTATTGGTTGACTTGCTACACTAGGGATATTGCTAACTAAAGACAGAGTGATTAGGATGCAATTACATATTGATAATATAAAATGTAGTTTGTGTAATGAGGACAAATTGGAAATAAAGGACCGCTAGTTTGTAGAATGCAGCTGGATCAATGCAGTAAGACAAGAAATTAACCCGTGGTTAACCGATTGCAGGCATCAAATGCTGGAATAGTCAAACGTAAGCATTGGAAACAATTTAAGGAGGAGGTGGTAGCTATGTAGTAGTGATATACAACACCTGGAAAGTTAGAAATATAAAAAAAATTCAAGGAAGAACCGTAAATAGAAAAGAGATAGTTACACAAATTAAGAGGGAAGTTATAGAGAGGTTAGAGTTACTTCAGGAGTCAAAGAAAGCGCAAAAATGTAGGAGTTTAGTTCAACAAGTTTTTTGTAATTAGCTGTTTTTTTGTGTTGGAGGCCAAAAGTCTATGGTCAGATTTAGGTGCTCTATAAGTGTAATCGTTTGTTGTTGTCAATGGTAATATTTACATTGTTACCAAAAAAAATACGAGTTCTAGTTATTTTTTTCGATTGTATCATCTTATTCCAAAGATTTTGTTCCATGAATTTCCTTTGTAATATCATCTTTAACAACATCATGAGACCATTAGTCACTTTAATGAAATCAGTCTTATTGATCTTTGGTTGTCCTTTTCTTATATGTTGCTATGTGGCTCTCGGGAGTGTTGTGTGATAAGACTCATTTACATGCTTTATTTGGTCTTTTTTATGGTTTCTTGAGTTTGATTGAACTGAAATGGCACTTGATTGGCCTTGAGTTGGTTTCCCTATTTATGATCAACTAGGTTGACTTCAGGGCATTGAGGAACTAATGATCTTAAGATGCAAATATTCATTGGCCTATTATCCACCGAGTTTCGAACTGTGTGCCACTTGACCTCGGGATTTCTCAAGTATAAAAAACGATCAAATATTAATGTAAATGAGGTAGAAATTGTAGGGTTGAGTCACTTTTAAATTCTCTCTATTGGGAAACGTGAAAATTCTTCTCTCTTTGCTTTTCTCCGATGGCCATCTCCGGTGACCTCCACTTCTAACTATGGCCAAGAAACTTCTCTTCGATTCAGAAGGGAAATCTTTTGAGATCATAGACATTAACGAAAAGGCTAACCGGTGGTTTCTTCTTATAGAGAAAAGCAAACGCTTTACGAGCAGGCTAAAGATTGATGAAGCGAATCTCAGATGGGTCTGTGAGCAACTTCAGCAAGCCTCACCGGGGACAGGTGACCTTTGTAGATATGGGTAAGAAAGATTCAAGCGTATGTGTACAGGGTATATCAGAATTTCAATTGCTATGGGAGGTTTGTGAGGATTGAGGCATGGCTAGGTGCTAAAAAGTCTTCCATTATTATCCCGGAATTTGGGTACAACTCCGGCCGGAGAAATTGCTAGGAAAATACTGCACTTTCTGGGTGAACCAAATGTCTCCCAACATTTCACCACATCGGAGATTTCGTATATGGCATCAGCCAAGATCTCAGATTGGAATGAGCCAGAGGAGCACGAAGTTGAAGTGACAGGGAATATGGTCAAAGTTAAAATGTTTAACGGCAACAACAATCCGAATTTTATGTCAAGATGTTTGGTTGGAACCCTCAATGACCCTTACAGCTCTAGCCCTAAATCAGAGGTTATCCAAACCTGGTTTACCAACAGATGGAAAGTATCTGCTGGAATTAGAGTCTCACAGATTGCTCACAACCAGTATTTGTTTATTCTTCCATCCTAACAAGAAGCCACGAGAGTCAAAGCGGGGGAATGGTGGTCTCCAGTTTCTTGCACAAAAATGGCTCATCAGAGGCAGGAACACACATGGGGGAGAGCCTTCGGTGTTCCTCTACACGCATGGTCAGAAAACACTTTTCGATCCATCGGTGATCTTTGTGGCGGTTTTGTGGGAACTGATGTCGATACTAAGGAAAAACCCAACATTTTATGGGCAAGAATCTGTGTTAAACCCTCTTTATCGGAAAATCTGGCAACAGTGATAGTGGAGATAGAAGATTGGCACTTCAAAATCAACATATTACCAGATGAGTACACACAAATTGTTGATAAGAAGGTCACCAGGAAGGTTACTCCAAGGGAGTTGCAGCGATGTTCCTCTAATTTTTCAATCCCTGTAGCTGTCGCTTGAGCAGATACGCAAGCATACAAATTTCAAATTTTATAAAAGCCCAAGAAACTAGGGTTGGACCCAACCCGACCCAGCAAAATAAAAAGAAATAGGAGACAATATCAGCTAGGCCTTCGGGCACAAAGGCTATGGATCAGATATATTATTTTACAGGTCCAAAACCAAAAGAAATTAAAAGGGGAAAAATGAATGGGGGACAACACAAGCAATACTGGAGAGTTAAAGGCCCAATAACAATAGCCCCTTCTAATACTATTTCGATTAACGCCAAGCATCAGAATATTGGGCCTCTTCCAACTGAAGCCACCATGGAGCAACCTATTGAAGCAGACGATGAAGCGGACTCTAATTCAGAGCAGAGACTCCCTCTCTTACGCATGTCAAGACAGATTGCAGAGCTACATCCACCACCGGTAAGTGATTCAGACTTAGAGTTCTCTGCTCAAACTACCAACAACTATCTGGTCCACTTGGATAGTTGTTGGTGCAAAACCCTACAGTTGTAGAAACATCCAAGTGGACCACGTTAGTATTGGGGAAGGCATGCAAGGCATTTGGGGTTAATGGAGTTGGGTTTGAACATGAATTATTGGGTATGATCCTAAGAATGGAAGAGAGGAGACAACATCAACTGCAAACAAAGAAGGGAAAACTAACAGATGGGGAGAAAAAATCAAAAAAGAAAAGAGAGAATGAAGCTAAAAGATTGGTGTGTCTAGTGAATTATAACGGGGGGAAGGCGAAGGCAAGGGGAAGGAAATACCATTCCTTTTCTGGATGAAAGTCAAAATAATAAGCTGGAACATCAGGGGTTTGAACGACCAAGAGAATAGGGATATTGTGAAATCCTTGACAGGAAAATGGAAACCAGATATACTCTGCTTACAAGAAACAAAAATTGATGAATGGAATGAGCAACTTTTAAGACAGATTTGGGGCTCTAGATGGGTTGGATGGGCAGAACTCCAGGCTAGTGGTACGAGAGGCGGTATAAT
Organism: Nicotiana knightiana; assembly: GCA_005239525.1. Lineage (NCBI taxonomy): Eukaryota > Viridiplantae > Streptophyta > Magnoliopsida > Solanales > Solanaceae > Nicotiana > Nicotiana knightiana. Next base: position 9,055 of record ML392309.1, read on the forward strand.
AATATTGTGGGACAAGAGACAATGGAATTGCATTGAAGTTCAACACGGGTCTTACTCTATCTCATGCTTATTTGATAACTCTTCAGTGAACTTCAGATGGGGCTTCACAGGAGTATATGGGCCGCACACGAATCTGGAGAGGGAAATCCTTNAACTCCAGGCTAGTGGTACGAGAGGCGGTATAATAATATTGTGGGACAAGAGACAATGGAATTGCATTGAAGTTCAACACGGGTCTTACTCTATCTCATGCTTATTTGATAACTCTTCAGTGAACTTCAGATGGGGCTTCACAAGAGTACATGGGCCGCACACGAATCTGGAAAGGGAAATCCTTTGGCACGAACTTGGGGCTGTCAGAGGAATCTGGGATGTTCAATGGGTAATTGGTGGTGACTTCAATGTCTGTAGGTTTGAAAGTGAAAGACGATTGTGTGAGAAGATCCAGGGCAATGAAGGAATTCTCATATGTAATCAATGACTTATGCTTAGTAGATCTACCACTCCAAGGGGCGCATTTCACATGGTCTAGAGGGGAGGAAAGCATCCAAGCCTCAAGAATAGACAATAGACAGATTTTTTATCTCCTCTGAATGAAATGACACTTTCAATAATGTCAAGTAACTTGCCCTTCCAAAGGTCATTTTTGACCACATTCCTATCCTACTGGAAAGTGGAGATTGGGGCACTAATCCGTCGTACTTTAAATTTGAAAACATGTGGCTAGGTATTGGCGGATTCTTGGATAGAGTGAAGACATGGTGGCAAAGCTATGTAGTAAATGGCAGTCCATACTTCATTTTGACTCAGAAATTGAAGCTTCTCAAGAAAGATATTACTACTTGGAATAGGGAGGAACTGGGGAAGTTAGAGCAAAAAAGAACAAAATTTTGGAGGAGCTATTCTCACTACAACAGATCACTGAAGGGAGACCCCATCCTTGGAAGAGAAACAAAAATTCTCAAGGCTGCAACAGGAGATGCAACAAATAGCCAAAGCGTCATGGAGGCAAAAGTCTAGGTGCCTATGGCTCAAAGAGGGAGATACGAACACCAAATTCTTTCACAAAGTTGCAAACTCTAACAGAAGATCAAATTGCATTGACAGGTTGAAAGTGGGCAGTGACATTACCGAAGATAAAGACTTAATCAAGAGTGAAATCCTAGGCTTTTACCATCAACTGTACACAGAAAATGAGACTTGGAGGCCAACAACAAGACTGAATGATGTAGCATCAATCACAGAGGAGGAAAAAAAGTGGCTGGAAAGACCTTTTGAGGAGTCTGGGGTACTGGAATCAATCACTGGAAGTGCTCCAGACAAAACTCCAGGTCCAGACGGGTATACTATGGCATTCTATCAAAAAACATGGGACGTAATCAAGCAGGACCTTATGAGTGCTATCCAACATTTCCACCAAACCGGACAGATGGTAAGATCATGTAATGCATCACCTAATCCCTAAAAAGAAAGGGGTTGTGGAACTGAGAGATTATAGACCAATCAGTCTAATTGGAACTGTCTACAAAATTATTTCCAAGATCCTAGCAGAAAGGTTGAAGGGTGTGATAGGAAAGTTGGTATTGGGACACCAGAATGCTTTCATAAAATCAAGACAGATCACCTATGCAGCATTGTTAGCCAATGAGGTTTTGGATTGGAAGTTGAATTCAGGGCAGCCTGGTCTTCTGTTCAAATTGGATATTGAAAAAGCCTTCGATCAACTAAATTGGTCATATCTCAACACTGCTCTAACGAAAATGGTTATTGGAGAAGTCTGGATTAGGTGGATCAAATTTTGTATTACCATAGTTAAATACTCTATTTTGATCAATGGTGGGCCCGTTGGTTTCTTTTCTCCTCAGAAAGGTCTCAGACAAGGTGATCCCCTCTCTCCATTTTTGTTTATCCTAGCTATAGAGGGGCTCAGCAAAATGATTGACAAAGCAAATCAGCTACACTGGATGGAAGGATTTAGGGTGGGAAATGTTACACATAACTCAATCTTAGTCTCACATCTTCTTTATGCAGATGACACACTTATATTTTGTGGGGCTGAGAGATCACAAGTGATGTACCTGAATCTCACACTTATGATTTTTGAAGCCATATCAGGTTTACAAATGAACATGTCAAAAAGCACAATTTTTTCTGTTAATAATTTTCCTGGTCTGGAGGAGCTATCTGATATAATGTGTTGTAGTGTTGGATCCTTCCCCACTACATACCTAGGCCTACCATTGGGAGCATCATACAAATCACAAGGAATCTGGAGTGGGGTTATTGAGAAATTTGAGAAAAGATTGGCCTCCTGGAAAATGCAATACCTCTCTATGGGGGGTAGATTAACGCTTATTAACAGTGTGTTGGATAGTATTCCTACCTACTTCATGTCATTATTCCTAATTCCAGTTAAAGTGAAGAATAGGCTGGATCAAATTAGAAGAAACTTCTTATGGGAATGTTACAGTCAAAGTCACAAATTTCATTTGGTTAAATGGCAAAAGGTTATTTTACCAAAGGAGCATGGAGGGCGTTAAAGATTTGGCATTACATAATAAGAGTATGCTAATGAAATGGCATTGGAGGTATAATTTGGAGGACCCTGGTTTGTGGAAATCAGTGATTAATGCTAAACATGGTGTGAGGAACAACTGGTGCACAAGACATAGCAGATCACCTCATGGTACAGGCCTATGGAAACACACATCCAGTTTATGGGATGAGTACTCTCATCAAGTTTTGGAAAGACAAGTGGCTGAGAACAATGGCACTAAAAGATGAATTTCCAAATTTGTACCTACTGGCAGTAGATCAAGAATCCACTGTAGAACAATGTTGGCAGAACAGCTCTTGGGACCCTCAATTCAGGAGACATTTTCAAGATTGGGAGATAAATGACCTAATGGAATTGCTGGCCAAACTAGCACAGATTGCTGTCGAACCCCAGCTGAAGGACAAACTGGAATGGGGGGACGGGAAATTTACAGTGAAGAAAGCATATGCACACCTATGCTCCAACAATGATCTGATAAACAATTGGCCATGGAAACTAATTTGGAGAACAAAACTGCCTCCTAAAGTGATTTGTTTCAGTTGGGTTGCCTTAAATGAAGCATGCCTCACTCAAGACAACCTCAGGCGAAGGAGTATACCAATGGTGAATAGGTGTTACATGTGCAATTTGGATTCTGAAAGTGTTAGACATCTCTTTTTGCATTGTCCTTTAGCATGTGATATTTGGAACATGTTCCTCTCTATTTTTGGACTAGCCTGGGTCAAGCCTAACAACATCAAGGAAGCATATGAATGTTGGTGTTCATGGAGAGTTGGTAAATCAAATTTGGGTAATGGTACCTGCTGCTATCTTTTGGTGCATCCGGAAGGAAAAGAACCGTAGATGTTCTGATGCGATCTCAACTCCGACCCATGTAGTCAAAGCAAAATGCTTATTGAATTTGTTTAGTTGGCTAAATCAGGCTCCTGTAATTAGTTCTGTTCAATTTTTTGATTGTGTCGGCTCCTTCATCAAAAAAAAAAAGATGAGGTAGAGATTGTTGATAAACTAGCCATTATTCTCATTCAATAGTTACCTTGAGGAATAAAGTGTAAAGACTTTGTATTGGATTTAGACGGTTTTAATTAGAGCGACATGGATAGTAAGGATTCATAGCTGACCGCAACTAGGTGCAATGTCACAATTGTACATGATATAGAATTATAGATGCAATGATTGATCTGATAGGGGAATTGCTCCTTCTGTAATTATCTTTTGTTACACTGGCTCAGTGCAAGGTTACCATCTATAATATTTTCTCATTACTTATCAAAAAAGTCTTTATTATGTACATAGTATCAATAACTTTCTAAACTTTTTGCGTATATTCTTTTTTTAATGTTCTTTGTGAACCCTTTCTTCTCCTTATTTGTTTGTAGAAACTATAATGCATGCTCAGTTCAAAGAAAACACACGTGCGTGTGCCCTCCCCCCCCTCACACACACATATATAGTCTCCCGCCGTTTAAGTTTATGCGAACCTATTTCCTTTTTGGTGCGTTTCAAAAAGAATGACCTATTTCTAAATTTGGAAACAATTTAGTTTAAACTTCCAATTCTATCCTTGATGAGGAGTTTAGATAACCACACAAATACTCTGGGCCTCTTTTTTACTTGTTTAGGACCACAAATTCAAAATGTCTTCATTTTTTCTTAAACTTCATGCCCAGTCAAACAGGTTCACATAAATTCAAACGGAGGGAGTATAACTTTTAGGCCATTTCAGTTAACAGAATCCTACTGAAATGGCTTGATGATTGTATTGTAAGATTCTTAAAAGAAGAAATTACAAATAGAAAAGCAAAAATGTCTTAAATGAGCTATTTAAGCAAAACAAGGAAATATCTATGTTGCTCGGACTCTTCAAAAAATTCTAGCCGCACCCATGTTGATCTGACACATTTGTGTATGGGTGTGTGATCCACACCAGATGATTGTATTGTAAGATTCTTAAAAGAAGAAATTACAAATAGAAAAGCAAAAATTGCTTAAATGAGCTATTTAAGCAAAACAAGGAAATATCTATGTTGCTCGGACTCATCAAAAAATTCTAGCTGCACCCATGTTGATCTAACACATTTGTGTATGGGTGTGTGATCCACACCAGATATCTTCTGAATAACATATTAGGTGTTTGTAAAAAAATTAAATTTTATTTATTTTAGTTCAATTTTGTTTGTCAAAATATATACTTATATATATCATAATATATGTGTATTTGCCATATACCGGTGCCCATATCTGTACTCGAATCCATATCCCTGAATCGTAGACTTTATGTGATAAAGAATCTGACCTCAAGATCCACGCTCATATCGGGTACCCACCTCCGAGTCCGAGCATCATAGCAACGACCAGACAAACCCATTCAGCAATTATATGAGAAACAGAAGATTTAGTGTTGAATAATTGGCATGTCTTGTGGTCTTGATCTTAATTGTACGTAGTCCAAGAGAAACAAAACAAACCTACCTTTTTCAAAAGGGAGAACAAGAAAATGGAAACCAGCACAAATAATTATGTTTACAAGTCCAGTCTGATCATAGTTACCTGCAATAAGGCACTGATAGTAGATTAGCTTTTCGGGAATTCACCTTTTATATTTGACATGGTTTGACGGTTTTCGGATGGGATTGTTCAACTTGAGTACATATTTTAATTTATAAGCTCATTAGGTGCTAGCTCATATGTTTAAAATATGCTCATAGGATTGAAACCATAGCCCTGCTTCTTCTTCTTTTTTTCCCCATAATCGTGGTATCCGGGCCAGCTTGCATGTACCTCTACTAATTCAACGATACTGCCACCTCCCACCAGCAACATATACCGGGTTCACTTAGTGTTTTTTGCCTCCGTTGGAATTTAAACTTGAGACCTCATGGTTCTCACCCACTTCATTGACCACTAGACCAGTGGTCTCACCCTTGGGTCACACTAGGCCAATGACCAGTAGTCCTGCTTCTGAGGTCAATATAGTTAATATTTAGTATATAATGTGTATATATTCTTGTCATATATATTCTCTTCAGTCATGTAGTACATATTTCTAATTACTATTTTCTTTAAACAATAAGATGAGAACACTTTCTTAGCTTTGATGTAGCCTGATTCCTTTTCTCACCCAAAATATGTAATAGTAATGGAATTCCAAGTCCTATGACTTGTGATATTGAGATTTGTTTACCTGTATCAGTTGCTGCTCATGTTGATCTAATTTAAGGAGAATATGATTTTTTTATTTTATTTTATTTTTGTATGTGGACCTGGAAGAACTCATAAAACTTCATTTCTTCTCAATGATCTGTGAGATATACAGAGGTTTAATATTTTTATTCTGCAGAATGAAGCTGTGTTAAGGGCATGTTCTGAACCACCTCCAACTACAGAGGTAGATGCTGGACAAATAAGTAATGTGCAATTAAAAACCAGTAAGAGTTAGCTCAGAAAGAAGTGAGCGAGTATGAAGAGGTAGAATGAGCTGTGGGTGACAGCGCTGCTTGCTACTTTAGTGTATTACCCATGAATTTTGCTTAACCTGTTAGCCTACTTTGTTAGTATGAGGTGAACTGATTTGGATGTCTCACTTTTACATGGGTTACTCTAGATCAAAGTAATACTTTTCTTAGCTTAGTAGCTGTACTGAGTATTTAAATCTGTGACAAATTTTATCAAATGCAATCTATTGTGTTTGATGATGACCTGGAGCGCGAGACATTTGACGTCTAGCATTTCCGTCATTGTTTTGCTAGGGTGTTTTGGTCCCTCTGCAGTAGCAAATGTTGGCCATTTAGTTTAAATGGATGTTGAAATTTGGTTTTGGTGTCATGGACTCCTAGGGAATCAATCTTTTTGACCAAGCTCTTTTGGGGGCCATAAAAATTGAGGTATTTGGCCAAGTTTTTGAAAGAAAAAAATATTTGTGAAGAGGAGTAGAAGCAGTTTTGGAGAAACAGAAATAAGCAGCTTTTCTTCAAAAGTACTTTTAAGAAAAATACACTTAGAAACAGTTTTTATAGGTAAAATACTGTATCTTCCATTTATATAATGTGTTCCATTCTTTACTAAAATAACCATTGTGTGTTGGGGCAAGTTTTGAGCAGCTCGACTAATTATCGGACATCATCCTGTCTAGTTCACAAACATAGGTTGTAAAGGTATTCATGGTCACCCCTGGTTTTGTAGTTGAAAATCGAGGTGGTTTTGTCAAGATTCATTTGATTAAGGAGTACAAATATTGTCTTTGCCCTGCGTGCATCTCATTTGGAAAAAACTGGAACGGTGGCGTAGGTGTAGAAACAGGAAAGTATTGCCTAAGTTTGGACATGTTATTACATCACAAATTGTACTACCCACATGCAAAAAGCCTATCCCTGGTATCGAGGTAACCTTTCGGATGGGCTAGAGACCAAGGAATTGAATTGGTCTTTAACTGTTATCTTCAATAGGCATGCCGTGTGTAGATTCTACTTCTCTTTTTACTACATTGTAGGGTCGTGTATAAGAATAATACGAAATATGGTATATTAGTAAGGTATGGGTTAGTAATGCAAGCATTAGTTATACAAATATTATTTTTTATTTACTGTTTGGTGTGGTGTATTAAATTATGATACATTATATAATTTTTAAGAACAATAGTTGCTTACAAAAATGTCTTTCATATTTAATGAGCTTTAAGGATAATTTTATTTTAAATCATGCTAATGCATGCATTAGAGTCTTGGTATTACTAAGGTTGTGGGACGAAATTTGTTTAGCATTTTGGTCTCTGTTCGAGAACTCTGATTTTTCGTGGTTTAAGACGTGTGATTCGCTTCTTCCTGTTTGGGCGCTAAAAGTCGAGGCTGTAAATTGTAACGTTTTGGGCAAAATTTGATCGCTTTAACGTTGAGAATTGTTGGTCACTATTAGCGGCGGTCTTGCTACAATTATGTTTATTCAGGTGAATTCACATGTTATGAGACTTGAAAGACTTTGTACTTGTTCAATATATAGATAATAATTAAGCAAAATAAATCAAATAAACATCAATAATTTGTACAGCTTTTTGAAGTGGTTGGTTTTGGAACTAGTCAATGTTCCAAAATTACCTTTCCATGTAGAAAGACTAAAATACCCTTGTTCACCTACGACTGGGACTAGATACCTTTCTTCAACTATAAGAATAGACCTAACCAAATGAGGCCACAAAAGCTGTGTTCATTTTTGTGGTCTACTCTGACGGCGTGCCTACGCTATTGACGATGTAAAATCCCCAAGTCAGCAATATACACAGCCAATCAAATCCTACACTATCCTATCCTAAAAGTAAAATCACTTGAGGTGTGTAGGTGTAGTGGGATGGTTAAAATTCATTTACATCTTAGTGAGATTTTGAGTTCGAGACCTAATAATAAAATTCTTTTTTATATGTAACGCGTAACTTTTTATAGTCTACTTGATGAAAATTCAGATTAGTTGGGCTCCCGATAATAACCAAATTCTATGCTACGCCCTTCCACACTCCCACCCTTTATGAAGTGCTTAAAGGCATGATAGTGAGATATCAAATATACATATAGTATGTATATATAAGGTGACGTGAAGAACTTCAACAGCCTTAGCTGATTCTAAACCACTGTCACAAGTAACTCTGGTCGGCAATTGTTTATATCTAGATTTTTGCTTCTGAAAACTTTAGTCCTCTTATTGCTCTTAAGTTAGCTTAATAATTCATAATAATCGCATATGTTTTTCCTGTCAAGTTTTCACTGTAAGCCGCCCATCTGCGGCTTGACGTCCACTTGGCAATTCTTGATAGGGATTGTGCCCCACTCTTTATAACCTTTTTCTGAAATAATTAGATTATGTCACATTCAAATTAATCAACTCTTGCTCCTACTGCTTACCTTGCATAAACACATTAATCAAATGATTAAAAGAAGTGGTTAGTGTTAATCTATAAGTTTTCTTGCTTTTGGCTTAACGGCACAATTATTTACCATCGTTGACATAATATATCGAGACGAATTCAGATATTTTAAATAGATAAATACGGAGTATTATGTTTGTAATTTGAAAACAAATAGAAGTTGCAACCAAGGTAGACTTCATTCGCATGTTGGACACGTGTACGTTTCTTCCATTTGAAGAAGAAGAATAAGAGGAAGGACCTAATAACAATTTGGGCTAACAACAATACATGTGGTATAATTTTGAGAAATTTTCACAAACTATTATTGTTTAGTGGTTATTAACTAGTTATAGCTATCATTTATTATATTACTTTCTATAGCTATATTTTCAGATTTTTTAGAGTGTATTCAATGTATTTAAGCTATTGTATTCATGAATACAGTAGCATTTGGATTATAGCTAGATAGATTTTTGTATTCGAGTGTATTTGACTGTATTCATAGCATGAAACATGGAATTACAACTGGACAAATTATTATATTCAACTTTATTCACGACGTGAAACATGGGATTAGATTATTTTTAAACGGAAAGTGAATCAATTAACATAATAGACTCCTAATATAACTCAACAAACTCAATTATAACACACAAAATTTGTATTTCCAGTTATTAAAAAGATTCTCATCCGAAAAACACCCAAAAACATAGCAATCTTCGGAGAAATTATATAATACATCTGAATACATAAATTATATTAATTAAGAAAAACATATGGAATACATACATGGAATATAGCGAGACAGTGAATACAATGAAATACATAGAATACAACGGGATATATTGAAATACAATGAAAAAAATACAATAAATACAATAAATACAATAAAATACATAAAAATACAGCAAGATACATTAAAATATATTAACAGAACATTCAAGTTGCTCAGCTCCAAACTTCGTCGTCTTTGTTCACGAACAAGTCTAATTCAGCGAGATACATCCTCCCTTAGGAAGGTGGGCAGATGATCAGGTTTGTGAGGGGTGGAGTGCTGGGCGTTCTTGGAGGTGAGAACGAGAAGGACGACTGTCGCTCTCTCAAGAAGGAGGAGATCTATCCAAGATGGGGCTGCTGGTGGATGAGAGATCGGGGGTGGGCAGTTTTTCTAGGGGTTCTCGGCTGAAGCTTTTGGTTAGGGATAGGAGAAATTTGAGTGGAGAGAGAAAAATAATACAAAACCTTATTTTATGACTTAAAGGTAGGAGATAATCATAAATAGATATTTGGCTATAAAAAATCAAAAAATAGCTATGGAATATAATTTTTTAAAATAAAGAAGGTATCGACATTTGTTACAGGAGGTATATAATTTTGTAGCTTAATTAAGTCAAACTTTGAATGTAGTTGGAAGACAGTTGGAGAATCTCTTTGCTTAGTCCGCTCTGGCTTTCTATAAAATTTAATGATTAAGAAGATGGTTACCTTTTTATATAAGAGTGTTAGGTAATGTCATTACCAATTATAGGAGAAGATATTATTTATTTGTTATAGAACTACAAGGCAAGGCCAAGAATCTGGAAACCAACTTTGTAGAATGTCATGCATGGCCCCATAGGGCAGAGTTTTTCTTCTTCACTTACCAATTAGGTGTAATGATATGCCCATTTCTTGAAAAAAATGAAACAAAATCTTTGAGTTTTTTGAATCAATTGGACCACTTTCAGAAGATGTCCTTGTTGTATGAAATTTCACTTTTCCCACTTTCACCTACTTGTCCCGTAAATTCAATACTTCTGTTAACTTTGTCCCTCCACAAATATACACCTAATTAATTTCCTTTTACTTGTCTCATTACTAAGTAGTAATTCAGTAGCACCAATTTCACCAACCTATTTGAACTGTGCAATGGAATGTCTTTTTGGACTCTGCGAAAGTCCTTGCCTCCAAAGCTAGTTTCTTTTCTTCTTCAAACTTCCTCACCAACTAAGTCGTTGTTGCAATTATAAAATGGAAACCCTTTTTTCTGCCCTCTATCACTTCTATACACCTCCTTTATGGGAGTCCGCAACCAAAATATAATTTTTTTGGACTCAAAAAATCAAAATATGTGAAAAGAAAAATATAGTTCGGAACCAAAATGTGTAAAAGGGCGTTATACCTTAACGGTCGTTTGCCCGTTAAGGTATAGCGTCTTTTAAAAATGCGCTATATTTGAATCCACATAGCAGGAAAAGCAGATAAATAGAATTTAATATATTAAAATAGAAGTAGAGTGTAGATTGGTGCAAATGTTAAATGCTAGGTATGAATTTGGTTTTGGCCTTGAGATCCAGGGTCGATTCCTTCCACCAGCATTATTTTATTTTCCTATTTCTTTTTCATTTCTTTTCATTATTTGGTTTAAGTATTTAGATATAAATACTTTAATATTTATAATTATTTTTTAATGTAATTAAAATAATTTAATATTTATTAATAAATTATGATCTTTGTATTCATTTAAAGTAATAAAAAAAAAAAGAGAAGCCTTTTATTATTTCTTTAAAAAACCTACCGATATTTTAATTGTTAGGCAAAATACCTTAAACCACCCCTAAACTTGGCTTAGATTATTAATATCATCCCCGAACTATGTCCGGTCTTAATTACCCCCCTCAACTTGGCCTTTTGAGAGTCATTACCCCCTAGACGCTGATGTGGCAAAAAGTGTGGGTGCACTCTTTTTTTTGAAAAATAAAATATATTTTTACCTTTTTAAGAATATTACTTTTTTAGATAAATTTTTTCGAATACAATTTATAATAAAACTTTGATAGAACTACATTATTTAGGCTAAATATTTTTATTTTTCTAAAAATAATAAAGTTTTAGTTAAAACCTTTTTTTGAATTTGACCTGAAAATAAAGATTTATACAATTGAAATAAATAGTCAAGTTATCTAAAAAGTTATAAAAAAAATACATAGTTTGAAATTAATTATATTGGCTATAATTTTTTATATAGCTCTAAATTACGGTGCTCTAAAATTATATTTTTTTTTACAGATTTTATCTAAAAAAGTGAAAATACACAGTTGAAATAAATAGTCATCGCATCAAAAGAAGAAATAAAAAGAGTGTACAATTGCAGTATAATGCAAGTGATTCATTTTATTTCTTGCAATTGTACACTCTTTTTATTTCTTCTTTTGATGCAATGACTATTTATTTCAATTGTGTATTTTTACTTTTTTAGGTAAAATCTATAAAAAAAAATAATAATAATTGTAGAGCACCTTAATTTAGAGCTATATAAAAAATTATAGCCAAAATAATTAATTTCAAACTATGTATTTTTTATAACTTTTTAGATGCCTTGACTTTTATTTTAATTGTATAAATCTTTATTTTCAGGTCAAATTCAAAAAAAGATTAACTAAAACTTTATTATTTTGCGGCAAATAAAAATATTTAGCCTAAATAATGTAGTTCTATCCAAGTTTTATTATAAATTGTATTCGAAAAAAATTTATCTAAAAAAGTAATATTCTTAAAAAAGTAAAAATATATTTTATTTTTTAAAAAAAGCCACATGTACAAAAAAATCCACGTGGCAATTGAGTGCACCCACACTTTTTGCCATATCAGCGTCTAAGGGAGTAATGACTCTCAAAAAGCCAAGTTGAGGGGGGTAATTAAGACCGGACATAGTTCGGGGAGGATACTAATAATTTGAGCCAAGTTTAGGGGTGGTTTAAGGTATTTTGCCTAATTAATATTATTTTGTATTATAGGTAAAATAAAATTATTTTTTTCTCCTTTTATTTTCAAATTAGAATTATGAGTTTTATTATATAGTAAAAATTTTCATAAGAGAAGTTTAATTAATATATACAGTTGAATCTATACTTGGAATTCTTTTATTTTTTAAGATTTTTCTTTTTAAATTTAGTTATTAATCAAAATTCTAATTATATATTTTTCCTGAAATATATTTTTTATTTCTCCTTTTATTCCTTGGCTATTACAATTGTATTATTCATTTATAATTTTTAAATAAGAATATGGTTGTTCTAATGGAATATAAATCTTATATTCTTATTAGGAAAACTAATTAAATGGTTTCTCATAGACTACATTTTTTCTAATAAGAATTATCCTAAACTAAACTAAATATACCCATTTAATTTATGAAAAAAACATTTAATTATTTTTCTATACTAAATTTTCATAAACTAAACTATATTATAACCATTTAGTTTATGAACAATTATTTAATTAATTTTCCTGAAAATAATATGAAATCATAATCCATTACTTAGATAATAATAATTCTTCAATTATAATTTTAAATATTAAATATTTATTGTCATTTATATTTAATAATAAGAAAATTATAAGATTTATAATTAGAATTTCGATTAATAAAATTTATATTGTGTAAATATAACTAAAATTTTAATAACTAAATTTAAAAAGAAAGATATCAAATAATAAAAAATTCAAGAAATAGATTAAACATTATATATTTATTAAGTTTCTCTTATGAAACTTTTAACTATAAAATAAAACTTATAATTCTAATTTGAAAATAAAAGTTGAAAAAAATAATTTTGTTTTACGTATAATACAAAATAACAACTATTAAAAATATCGGTAGATTTTTTAACAAAATAATAAAAGGCTTCTCTTTTTTTTTTAACTTTAAATAAATTCAAAACATAATTTTTTAATAAATATTAAATTATTTTAATTACATTGAAAAGTAATTATAAATATTAAAGTATTTATATCTAAATACTTAAACCAATTAATGAAAAGAAATGAAAAAAGTGAAAAAGAAATAAGAAAACAAAATAATGCTAGTGAAAGGAATCGAACCTTGGACCTCAAGGCAAAAACCAAATTCATACCTAGCCTTTAACCATTGCACCACCCAACACTCTACTCTTGTTTCGGTACATTAAATTTTATTTATCTGTTTTTCCTGGGCCATGTGGATTCAAGTATAGCGCCTTTCTAAAAGGCATTAAATCTTAATGTGCAAACGGTCGTTAAGGAATAGCGTTCTTAAAAAATGTGTTATATATAAAAGGTCACTATATTTTTTTTCCACATATTTTGATTCTTTAAGTCCAAAAGAACTACATTTTGATTCCGGGCTCTCGTTTGCGGTATACCAGAGAAAAATATTAGTAACGAGTCTTATACGTGTTAGAAAAAAGTAATTTTGATATTTTGAACATTTTTCGGCGTGTGAAATGGGCGTAGAAATACATAAGGCTCACCCAGTAAGTGGAACTAGTGTAACAACTAGGGTAGTAATTGCAGAATATAATAATTACGATTGCTTATTTGTTTGGCATAATGTAATCAGTGTAATTACAAGCGTACTGTTCGGTTACACAGTTACATTAAATTTTAAATGAAGTAATTACCAAAACTTAGAAGTCAATATAATAAATGTACTCCTATAAATGATTTTTTATAAGTACATATGATATTAGATTTGGTATATAAGATGCATATTTTTTTTCTTGAATATTCATTAATTAGTAATCGTATATTTATAACTAATATTATAAAAATAATTGATACATATTTTCCAAACTAATAATATTTAGTTTAATTAATTATAAAAACTAAAAACATACGTTTTGTAAGAACATAAAGGAATACATGTTTGATTAAATAAATTATTATTTATAAATATAGTTACATAACATTATTCAAATGTTTGAAAAAATTAATACTTATAAATGTAGTGTCATAACATTATCAATTCTAATTAAAAAAAAATGAACAACATGCACTGTGAAATAACAAGCCAATACTATTAAAATAAGTAAATTAGAATCATAAATATAACACAACTTCAAAATTCAAAAAATAAAAAAAATAATTTAACATGTGTTAATTTCCAACATAATAAAATAAGTTCCAATACGACATAAGATTAGGAAACATAATAAGCTTATAACCTCATTCAACAATAAAATTTCACTTTAATGACATCACTCATTATTTACAACATTTGTTAATGACTAATTATTTCTAATATTAGGAGGTTTTCTTTCAAAAACTAGAATAATAACTCAATTACATTAATTAAAGAAAATAAAATAAATAAGAAATAAAATGTACGAGCAGTTACATGAAATTACAAGAAGTAAAGGTAGAGTAATAAAAGATAAATAATGTACAAAGAAAATGTAACGACCCGGTCGTTCGTTCCGAGAGTTATAGCCCCGTTTCCCCCATTTCTGCTTCTTTAAGTGTTGTTCAGTTTTGTTGAGTTGTATCGAGTTGGTAGGTTTGGGTCTGGAGTAGTTTTGGAATGAAATGAACACTTAGTCTCTTAGTTAGAAAAGTCAACCGGAAGTTGACTTGTGAGTAAACGAATTCGGATTTGGATTTTTATGATTCAGTTAGCTTCGTTGGGTGATTTTAGACTTAGGAGTGTGTCTGGAATATAATTTGGAGGTTCGTGGTAGAATTAGGCTTGAATTGGCGAAAGATAAAAATTTAGAGATTTTGGTCAGCAGTGGAAAATTAGGTATCGAGGTCGGAATGGATTTTTGGAAGCTGGAGTGTTCAAAGAGTCATTTGTAACGTGTGTGCAAAATTTGAGGTCATTCGGACGTGGTTTGATAGGTTTCGGCATCGTTGGCGAATTTTGGAAGTTTAGAAATTCTTAGGCTTGAATTCGAGGTTGATTCAGTGTTTTCTTGGGTGTTCCGAAGATTCGACTAAGTTCGGGTAGTGATATATGAATTGTGGAAATTATTGGTTGAGGTCTCAAGGGGCTCGGGTGTGGTTCGCATGGTTAACGAATTGAAATTTGTGAAGTTTGAACTGCTGAAAATCTGCTGGTGCACAATCTTCTAGTGTGTCAGCACCTGCGGATTGGGGACTGCAAGTGCGATGGTCGCAGATGCGAGAGTCTTATCGTGGATGCAGAACTGGTCAGTTAGGCAGTTAGCGCAGGTGCGGAAGGGGTGTCGCGCCTGCGAGCCCGCCGGTGCGAAGCTTGGGCATTTAAGTAATTTTCGTAGATGTGCACCCGGGACAGCGATGCGGAACCGCAGGTGCGAAGAATATGATCGCAGGTGCGGAATCCCTGGTAGAAACCTATAAAAGTAACTCTTCGCGAATTTTTGCCCTTTTTACACTATTATTGAACGGGTTTTGAGCTTAGGGAATGTTTTTCAAGAGAGAATCAAGAGATATCAGTGAAGTAAGTTACTTGGGTTTAATTACGCGTGTTTATGATGATTTTTTCATTGATTAGGCATGAAATTAGTAGGTGTTTAGGGTGAAATTGAGGGAGTTAGGGTTTGAGTTTTGGAGAGTTTGAGGTGATGATTTGAGGGACCAAACGGAGTCAGATTTCGACTAATTTTATATGGTTAAACTCGGGAGGGGACGAGGATTCTAATTCTACCTTTTTTTTTTACTGATTTTGAGACGTGGCCCCGAGGGCGGGGTTTTGACCTATTTATGTAGTTTTTCTTGTGGAGTTCGATTCTTTAGCCTATGTTGATAGTATTATTCTGATTATGGATAGATTCAAGGCTTTTGGAGACCGAGTCCAGAGACGAGGGCATCCCGGAGTAGGATTTTACGTTGTTAAGGTAAGTAACAGTTTTAACTCTGGCTTTGAGGGTATAAACCTGGAGAATTGATATCATGTGACTGTTTGCAGGTGATACCTACACTAGGTGACGGGCGTGTGGGTGTACACCGCAAGGGATCGAGACTTGATTCGTCCCGTGAGGCTGTGAGGCCTAATGGCCATTATTTGTGTTACGTATTTTCATGTTATTGAACTTGACTGCCTTCATGCTAGAGATCATGCTTAGGCTTTATTTATGCTCACATTATTTGCACTCAGTCATAGAAATTCTTATACATGTTTACCTCAGTCACTGTTGTTTTGCTGGTATGCTGTGATATTTGATTTGGGTTGTGTTCCCTCATTTATTGTGAATTGTGAGGCTGGAGAGGTACATGACTGAGTGAGGCCGAGGGCCTGTTGTGAGATATTTTATTATTTCACGTGAGTTGTCCGTGCGGATCCAAGTATTGATACCACAGCACGTGAGTTGTCCGTGTAGCACGTGAATAGATCGTGCGGATCCAGATATTAATATTATGGCACATGAGTTGTCCGTGCAACACGTGAGTTGTCCGTGCAGATTAACGCTTGGGCTGTAGGATCCCCTACGGAGTCTGTACACCCTAGTGAGCGCATGTACCTATTGAGAATGTGTATTAAGTGCTGAGTGTTGAGTGATAGAGTGACATTGCTGTGAGGTTTCATTTAATTTTGTTGTTGCTGCATTTACTTGTTGATTTCTTTGTAGCATTCGTTGATTTATAGAAATTACCTGTTTACCCCTGTTTGTACTTAATTGTGGAAATAAGTAATTGATGTTTTGCTTAGCTCGCCACTACTACTCAGTTCCTTAGTTATTTCTGTTACTACTGAGTTAGTTGTACTCATACTACACCATGCACTTCATGTGCAGATCCAGGTGAGTTAGAGCGCGGCGATCGTTGAGTTCAGGCCGGCTATCTTTGGAGACTGCAAGGTAGCTGCTAGCGTCCGCAGGACCTTGTTACTCCTTTTATCATCTATTTCTTCTTTTGGACAATAGACAGTTTACATATCTTAGTTCATATATTTAGACGCTCGTGACTTAGTGACACCTCGATGTTTGGGGTTCGTTTCCGTATTTTCTATATTGATATTTAGAGTTGTTTTAGTTTATGAGAAATTCAAATATTGAAAATATTTTATTAAATTCTTATAATCAAACTAATAGAAATATTTGGGCAAATAGGTTTGCTTTGTGTTACGACAGGTGCCACCACGACCTGAGTTAGAATTTGGGTCGTGACAGAAAAATATATTTAAAATTAAAAAAGAAATTTAAAAGTAAAAATAAATAAAAGGAAATGAAAATAATGGAAATAAAAAGTTATAAAGAAATAAATTAAAATAAATGTTTTTTTACAAAGTAACCTTATAATTATATTGTGTAATTATTACAAATTCTTACCCTCCCTTTGAGAATTTGAGAGTGTAATTATACATCTCCAATTACACTTAATTTCATGCTGATCAAGTAATTATTAGGTCAAATAATCACGTCAAACTGTGTAATTACATCCAAATCCAATTATTAGGTGGCTTTCCAAATAAGAGATGGATTCGTTTGCTTTCATTCACCTATCAGTAACTCTAACGAAGCTCCTGCACGAATTTGATTTAACGCTATCAATTCGACGAAGTTGTAAGAGGGGATTTCTTTGAACCCGATTGGTCTTAGATTTTATCAAAGTATATTTGGATTTTTTTGGCAAATATATATATGTTTGTTCATAAATTTTATCTATATTTTAATAAATTTCCAAAATTTAAAACCTAAATTCCAAAACCAGCTCAAGAACTAGTTTTTGACCAAAATACTACTATTACGATTTTTAAAAATTGGTCCCAATTTTTTGTACGTTATAAAAGAGCCCAACCTTTATTATTTTGTAACGATCTTACTTCGTCTTTGCAGTCATCTGATAGTATATTATGTAATTTCACTGTAAAAATGATAATTTTGTACCAAATTTATTATTGTTCAGGACTATAGTTTGCGATAATATAATGAATGTTATTGATGAAGGTACTGTCGGGTAATTGTGATAATTTTAAAAACCTGTGAGTATAAGTCATGTTTCATGTTTTTCCAAAAAATAAGGTAAAATACGTTTTGAAAACTTATGTCCAAATATATTTTCAACTTCAAACCAAACTTCACCCGAATAAAAATTTTCAAAACAAATTAATATTTGGCCAAACACTAGCTTAATGTATTATTATGGGAAGGAATTAGCATGTAAGCATAGAAGTAAATTCTTTAATTATAAGAAAAAGTAAAAAGTATAAAGAAAGTCTTTTATAGGTTACAGAAAGATTATATCCTTATTCAAATAAATCCCTTTTGGAGCAAGCGTGTGTCAATGTGCTCTTTCTTTCTTTCTCATCGATTGGTTTTTTCTACTGCAGTCAATGGTCTATTTCTTTTCTTTATATCTCTTCTTCTTCCTCTCTCATACTTGCCGAAAACGTCGTCTACCGAAAATCTTAGTCGTTCACAGTTGTCGGATTATGAATTGAGTACATACATTCTTTGCTCTCCAAATTGAAAATATATATAATTTACAACCATTTTACGCATTTATATTAAGTTCCAAAACTGCTGCGCATCGTTTTGAATCGGCATATTTTATATTTATATTTATTCATATTAATTTGCTCCGATATAGTGATGAGATGAAGAAATTCGAAATCTAGATATGGAATGCCCCCGGGAAAATCGAATTTAGCACTTGAAATTAAGGTAAATATAAGAAAAAGGAAAGGCCATGGATTCTAAGGCGATTGTTTTCTTGTAAAAGCAGTAGTAAAACTGCTACTTTGTTCGTGATCATCAGATTCATTAGTAGTGAGATCAGTGATGCCACTGGAACCAGAAAATGATGTTGAAGCTGATGATGATCCATTCAAATCCTCCCCCTCTCTCGCCATAAAATCGTAAAAGACTGGCTTCTTCTTATTCCCTGAATTTGTACTTGTGTTTCTGCTACTATTAAACACCTCATGTGTTCTTTTCTCCACCTCATTCTTACCATTTCTTCTCTTTAAGAATATGCGGCACAGGACCCAGTTTTCCTGCACCACATTCACCAAGTTAATATCTGTCGAAAATTCTTTTTTTTTTTTAGCTTATATGGCTATTATATTATGTTATTAAAAGAGTAGAATACAAAATTTATTTCAAAATACAAAAACAAAAAATGTCATTTTCTTTGGGTAAATTAACAAGAAAGTAAATCTCACAAAAGATGGGACACAGAGTATATGATAGTGTTTATCTACACACCGAGTTTAAGGAGAAAAAAAAAAGAATTATTGGTAAACAAGCAAACTCACACAAGTAAACGATAATAAGTGAAGAATTTTTAAATATTGAAAGATAATATTCCTTGTGTTTCAGTTTAGACAACATATTTTACTTCTTAGTCAAATTTTTATAAACATATAATTATCATAGTACCACAAATTTTTTAGCCCTTAAGCTTTTAAGATCACAAATTTTAAATTTTTTTTTTTTAACCTTTGTGCTGGGTCAAACTAACTCATTCAAATTGAAACGGTTAAAATAATTGTTTTTTCTAAGGAAAAAACGTTTGGGGTAGTAAAAAGGAGGAGGAGGGAGAGAAGAATTACAAGATGGAATCGAAGCTTTACCAATAATTAAGGCTTTAGCTGAAGTAAAAAGAAAAGGTGCAGAAATAACAAGTTTGAAGATTTGAATTAAAACAGACCTTGTTGTTGGTATGAAGATTAGGAAGACGATATTCGTGCATAATCCAATTGGTTCTGTAACCATGTGGATATTTTGCTCTATAGAAGACAAGAGTTTTCTTGAATCCAACCAATTGTTGGGTCTTGCAGCTCACTATTTCCTTGTCAATTCCTGTTGCCTTCCAATATCCTGAGTTTGTTGCTCTATTTGACCTCTTCCCATTTGGATACTTCACCTCCCTTGTACTAAAAAAATACCTTTCTTTCTCTGAATCACCTGAACTCAAGTTCAAAAGAAGGAAAAAAAACAGTTTTGAGTCATTAATTTCTTTAGTATATTGAGCTAGCTAGCTAATATATTGTGATTAACCCACCTGGCAAATCCCACGGATCAGACTTGTGAATTTCCAGCTCAGGGATAATGGAGGCTGGCAAAGGGAAAGACAAGACCTTACGCTTTAAATACTGAACTACAAGCTCTTCATCAGTTGGACGAAACCTAAATCCAGGAGGCAACCTTAGTACACCATTCTTCACAAAACTATGCTTCTCCATTTGCAACTGACTTAATTAGAATACTAGTATTATTCAAAGTCTGCCATTTGAAACTTGTGGAATGAGTTAATAGACAAAAGAAAGAAGAGGAGAAAGTAGGTAGAGGGGTGGGGGTGTTAAGAGGGAAAGTGTGGTTTCTTTATAGTAATGGGGATGTTGAAGAAAGGAGAGGAGATTTTAGAATTTACAAAGATAAGGGAATAGAATATGGACGACCCATTTTGCGTAAATTACACTCAATCTCCTTTTCCTTTGACGCTTCTCTTTTCAAATTACTATCTATTTTGCTGCACATTTTATCTAAATTAAATTTATGATTTCTTCAATTATTATATATATATATATATATAATAATTGAGATACATAGTTGTGCCCCTATATATCTCAACTTGGTGTTTCTACAAAAATTTAATAATCTAATTTAAGGATTACATTTTATTTGTCAGTCAGGTTCGAACACTAACATGTTGTTTGATTTAGAACAAGTTATAAAATTGTAACTTTTATACAAAAATTAGTAGAGCATGAAATAGTAATGTAAGGATTGTAACGTCGAGATTATTTTTTTTCTTAGGCAATTAGCTTTTATATTAAAAAATGGGATATATTGAATCTTGACGATGGGTTTCAAGAACAAACAAAAGATAATTTTGACTTTTAGTGTTTAATCCATATATTACTTACTATTATTTGTAATCGAATGTTATATTAGGTATAAATAATATACCAATTGCAGTATTAAATTATACTTTGAAGAAAACAATATCAAGTTTTATACCAAAATTATTTCATAACCAAACAATTCTGCATGTTAAGAATTTAGCCTTAAGTGCATGTCTTCGTTTCTCCTTGAAAAGAATAGGTAATTCACAAGTGAATTGAGATTAGTTCCTTGTGCCATTTGTTTGGTCGTTATCCTACATGTTCGTCCCTATCAATTTCACTTTTTTTTTAGACATACAATCATGTTTCCTTCCTTTTTTGCATTCGTTTGGGGCTCATACTTCAATTTAGTTGCCTAAAAGAAAGATACTTTTAATTTTGGTGTCGATCCATAAGATTCAAGTGCTAAATTGAAATGTATATTATTCTGGATAATAGGTTTAGCTCAAATGGTAAGATGATGTCATAAGAAATTTATCATTTTGAATCCAGTATCATTCATAACAAAGTTATATGTCTTGTGTTGTGATATCTCTCTCTCCGAATGTGCAAAACTCAATAATTCCAAGTCTGATTTTAATTGGAAAGACCTCGAACTTTTTGACAACTATTATCGCACACGTGTAACTCATTGGACATAAGTTTTCTTTAAAGCATTTATTAGATATTACTAATTAATTACCCTAAAACAATATTTTATGTATGATATTGGTGTTTTTATTTTGTGTACTATAATTCTTTTTGGGAAAAAAGATGATTAATGTTTAATTATTTTTCTTTCTTTTTTTTTAAATTTTTAATTCCTAATTTTCTTCATACTATATGACTATGTCGTCGTTTTATTCCATTCTTTTGGTGAAAGTTGAAATCATTTTTCATATTGCAGAGACTGAAAGTGAAAAAAAGAAGAAGAAGTAGAGTTTGTGGGCAGAAATTACTGGACGGTGGGAGGATTTCGAAAGCATGAATTGGGTATATTTTGGACCAGAAAGGTAAGAAAGTTTTGTTAATGTTAAATGAAATTATAAATTAGGCCACACAAAACTCAAAAGTGGTAAAAAGAGTTTCGTGCTTCGTAAGGATGAAGTCACCTTATGTCACACCTAACAGCTGGAGCTCACCATGTACCCTTTGCTTTGATTACTTGTACTTCAAACTTTAGTGCATTGACTGTATTCATACCGGAGTGATTTTATGGTGCGACTCACACAAGAGATCTCACACAACTAGCATCAATTATGTGAGCCACAAAATAAAATTTATCTATTAATATGTATCAACTTTTTGAGTTATTGTTCCATAGAGGTATACCGTTTTTTAGTTATGTACAAAATAGAAATTACTCATTAATCAATTTTAGTAAGAAGATATACTTTATACTTATGCTTGTAGATTATAGGCTGACCAATGAATTAAACAAAATGCACACAAGATATTCACTATCATGAAAAATATTGCAGGTCAACTAGGCATGTAAAAAATTTAGTTTACTCAAGTTAGGGAAGTTCAACTAATTATTCGCACCCACTTGATTTTATTACTAGTTTCCATCATCAAGAAATATTCTAAGAAAGTAATGATGTAAATTGTCTATATCTAAAATTGCTTCAATATTTGCTTCTTATTGTAATTGGTGATTTCTATTCTCATGGTTATGCTAAACAAAGGAGAGAACATGGTTTGAACTTTGAAATAAAGGAAGTCGCATTATGTAGTGATTCAAGCAGTGACAAGATTAATTAGGAAATGTAACAAGGGGGTCAAATGCGAAAATGCAACTTTAGATTCAAACTTGCAATCTAAAGCATACTCGAATTATATTTGTCATTACTTTAGAAGTTTCTCTTTTGCAACGAAAATTCAGCAATATATACATATATATATAGAGAAAGTTATAATTATAAAAAAAAAATAAGTTGCTACATCTTTTCCAGCATAATACTTTCACAAAGGGATTCAGTTGAACCCTTTACAAACCATATAACTCCATTCCTAAATTCAGAAAAAGAATGAATGCAAGAAAGAAGTGCCCATGAGAATGGACAGATCAAAGAATAGATTATTGTTGTTGTTTAATATAAGTAGTAGTTTTCTTAATATAAAAATAAATATGTGAAATTGTTTGCATAATTAAGCATAAATAGTCAATCCGTGAAATTAGTCGAGATATACATGAGTTGACTCGAACCAGGAGCGAAGCTAGGTGGATGTAAGGGGGTTCAGCCGACCCCTTCGCTGAAAATTATATACACAAAGATTAATAATTTTTTCATGTATATATATTGATGATGAATCTCCTTAGGCATGTTTAACTCCTTTATTTTTTTAAATTTTCTTCCGTCACATTATAATTAATAAATTAAAAAGAAGCTTAAAGAGAGTAGAATATAATGTGGAAATATGGAACAATATGAATTAGGTTAAATAGTTAATTACTTCTATAGAGGAAGTCGTTGCCCCTTGGTATGGTATAATAAGGAAAGCAGCAGAGAAGGAAAAAGACAAGACTTTTAGGAAACATGCATTTAGTAGAGGTAGCAAAATCGTGTCCAGTGCAGAGAAACAGCTTTGGCAATAAAAAGTAGAAGCTGCTGCAGCCAGCAACATACAACTTCGTCATTCATTGTGGCATAAAAAGTCTTGTGGTTCTGGATTTGAAGCTATCCATCTTTCTCTATCTATCTCCATCTCTTTTTATGCATAGGGACAAATATACATGGAAGCCAACAAAGTGACGTATCAATACTCTTTAACTCCAATTATATATACCTCAATTTCATTTTATGTACACTTATGTTTTTATTAATTCGTTTAAAAAAAATAATTTAACTTTCAACTTTCAACTTTTATCCTCAATGGCATACTTTTATAGTCATAAAAATCTCAGGGCATGCATAAAGTCACGGGTTTTAAAAGTTTCTTTTTTTTTTAATTGAAATGGATGAAGTAATATATAACCACTTAATTCAAATGTATTTTTACAAACAAATATAAGGTGAATTCTGCAGCCATTAAACTTAAAATTTGTTTACTCTTGAAAACGGATAACAATTGAATTTATACGCGATTTTATGGATATGTGGATTTATTTAATACAAGTGAGATGACGTTAAATAAAGTAAATAAAAGATGTAGTAAATAGCTAAATCAATAATGATAGTGAGTCCGAGCTCGGTTAAAGGCCTAACAAGGGGCCTGCCTACGATTCCGGGCTTACACTCACAAAGAACTTATGAACCAAAACAAGAACTTTGAATAACTTTTAGAAACAGGAAACAGAGAGAACATAAGTATATTGCCTTGGTATGCATGGTACGGTATGGCTAATGAATAGTTAGCTCCCCCTTTATATAGTAGGGGTGTTCTACTTTAGCTATAATTCTAAGAAAGGTAAAAATCTTCTTTTGCGCTAATCACTGATTTTCTGCCGATATGGGCCAGAATTCACGACGTGATATCCGGTTGGGCACGGATATCTCGGCCCTTTGTTAATCGCGTGCGGTGGTTTGGTAATGCTCTCCGAAGTCTTGGGACTCAAACCGGACCTGGGGGACGTGGTCCCGATGGCTCAGAGGGTAGGTGTTCTGCTCGGACCCTGATACGAGAGGCTCCTGGTTTTGATTCTTATTCCTTACAACCACGTCCCTGCTCCTTTTGCTTCGTTGGAAAATCGGAATGCTCATTGGACTCGATTTTACCCGTATACAAAATTATAAATTCATCTATCTTACTAAACATTGCAGGTATAGTTAATTAAGAGTGGGGATGTCCGTCTCATTAGTCCATTCTTCAGACTGGCCCTTTTGAGTTGTCAAGAGTTGGAAATACCACAAATTGCAACATCAAATCAACCATTCTATTCTTATTTTGGATATAATGAATCTTTTATTGCATTCAACTACCAATCCACTTCCATTATTTCTTAGTGCTCTTCACTTTTCCCTTTCTTTCATTCAATTATCATTATTACATAAATGATCATTAGGCAACTTAAATTGAACTGGGATGACAACAAAGCCAAAACGAAAGAAAGCAAACCATAAACCTACTATATAGAGGGAATAAAAGTTTGGCCTGTCTCTCCTGTCCCCGCCTATCCAATTTCAAATGAAAGAATTCCCACGATATCACACACAAATTAACCAAAAAAAAATTTTGAAAAAGAAAAGAGACCACTTCTTTGACAATAAATTAGGGCATAGCTATCTAGGAAATAGTTTATTTCGACTTTACTTTTTCTGTTTAGCAAACTCAACGTTTAAAACACAGTTTTTTCCTTTTCTTTTACTCTTTTATCTTTGAGAATTTATACAAAATTATACTCAAACAGGAAACAAGTCTATAGTTCATTGACCCATATTTTGAGTTTTGCTCAATATAATTTTTGGGGTAAAATTCTGCTTGCTGCAGGTGCTATTCTTCTAATAATAATAACAACAACTCGTGTCTTGATTGATTAGTCAAAATTGGGATGTAAATAATCATTATTATCAGAACGTCTCAGCTCTTGTTGTTTTAAGATTTTTGTAATTGCGGGTTGGAAAATGAAGCCAAGATACGACAGCTAGAACATAACACGAGACCCAATTGAAATGAAACAAGAACACACAAGCAATTGGATGAAAGAAGAAATTGAAATAAAAGAGAAACTAGACTACATTATAGGTAACTGGTAATAATTAGGCATAGAACTTACTCCCTCTAATCAACACAATAGCCAAATACATTAATCCGAAGGAAGGATAAGAACTCACCATATATAAAAGGAATACTTATCTTTGTTGGTGAGTTCAAAGACATTCTTTAAGATTTAGGGTTTTCGAAACGTCACCACAATCTTCATATCCAAAATACATAAAATCTACTTCCTTTATCCTAATTAATTATGTAATGCACTTCCTTTTTACTATGTCCTAAACAAAATTATTCATGTTTATATTCAGAAATTATTTAACTTTAAACTTTTTAGTTTACCTTTAATGAAATAACTTATGACCGTATAAATATTTATAACTTGTTTTAGACCACAAATTTTAAATTTTATGTCCAATCAAACTACATAATATAAAATGGGATGGATGAGATACTATTTATAGCATTTGGGCGAGTATAAAATACGCACATGATAAAGCATAAACATGATCGTTTGGTTCACTTATGGGATATTTCGTTAGATTATAATTTTAGGATAGCCCATCTATTTATCTAATCACCTCCTATATTAAATAATTAATACTGCTATTTTTGTATGATATTTAACCAATATTGACTAATACCCACTGTGAATACTTAATTTTTGCACCATTTAAATACTCCTAAATTTGTTAATATTAATGCTCCTTCAATAATTATTTTTCTTATATTTTGTGCATTTTTTGGATTTCTTGTCATAAAAATACCAAAAAAAATATACTTTTCTTTTTTGTGTGTGCTCTTTTAATTGACTAATTATTTGATAAGTTAATCAAATTGATTTCTCATATAATTAATTCAATTGTTAGCTAATGAGTTTTATTAGGTTTTGTTTTATTGGTTGGTATTTAGGTTAATTAGATTGTAGTTTAATAAGATAAGATTAAAGGGAAATGAGCTAAAAATGAAATGGTTAGGTGGCTAAGAATGTAATTTCAACGACAATTAAATGGCTGCCAGGTTAGTGTTCAAACGACGTAGTTTCATGATCAAACTACAGCGTTTTGGTTAAGTTACAAAGGGTCAATCCTAGCCATCAGATCTTCTTCAATCCAATCGCCCTAATTTAATCTTTCATTTCACATATAAAGATAAAAAATCAGAAATTTTGCTCTAATTAACCCCAAAATCTAAATCTTAGCTCCCTTTCTCTTCTCTCACTCTCCCGCCGTCGCCGCCCGCCTCTGCCTACCGGCACCGATGTCTGACCACCTCATTTCTGCCCCAAAAAGTCACCATCTTCCCCTCTCTTCCTCCTCTTGCTATATCTCCAAATCAAATCTTTCAAAAACCTTCCTATCTCCACGAATCTAGAAAAAACTAAAACCCTAGCCGCCCCTTTTTCTCAAATTCGTGAAGCTATAGATCTCCCCCACACTATAATACCTACATCAACGGATAGAGTTCTTCAAAACCTACCGATTGATGTCAATTTCACCCCGAAAATCTGGCAACCACCCCACTGCCGATTCACTTTCGTCACTTCGACCCCTCAACCATCACTGCCTCTCGTTTCTCTTTTCAAACAGGCCTCGAGCAGGGTTGTGTTGTTGACATCATTGAAATCGGACTCGGATTCGCCGGAGTTCTTGGTTTCGATGAATATCAACAATCGAAGCTTGCTCGAACCGAGCCACATCCAATGCCAATGTGCTACTGCTACTGTCCGAATGTTTGAAGTTGGGTAATATCGATTCGCTTTCTCCCCGTTCTTTCTTTTTCTATCTTTTGTGATTGATTTTAGCATTTTAGCATAGGTTTAAATTCTGTTAATCATTTCTTCTTTGTTAATTAATTTGATAATTGCTTTCACAGATAATACAGGTTGAAATCCTAATCCTTTTTCATTTTCTCTCCTTTTTGTTTTATATTAAATTTAGCATTAGTTTAATTTAAGTTCGGTTTTATTTTCTAAATTGTGTTGGTCATATGTTTAGTTTCTTTCATGACTATTGTTTGGTTGTGCTTGTTAACAATTCTCTTAATACTTGTATTAGCTCTATTCGATTTTGATTCATGTGAATTGAAGTTCGAATTAGCTAGTTAGTTTGGTTCATTGTCGGAGCGAATCAATTGATTTACAATTATACTAGTCTTCTATTGGCTTTTATCAGTTTCAATGTGATGAAATATAGTCCTTTAGTTATTTAGTTGATAATGTTAAAGTTGAGGGTGTAGAAATGAATGATTGAGTAGAGCACATAGTTGGTTACTTTTACTATTTGAAGCATGTTAAGAGTACAACTACTCTTCTTGTGTCTAAATTTAGTGAAAAGGACTGTCCTTTCTCCTATTTGGACCGTCCTTGAACAGGTTTTTGGTGAGAAAAGGTAAGTCTTTTGGATAGATTTTTGGTGAACCAAAATCTGTCCAAAGGTGCTTGCTTTTCCTGCTTAAAAGGGTCTTCATTTCATTTTTGAACACACACACTCTATCTTACATTGAGAGACATCTTTTACTAAAAAAAAAACATCCTGGACACACATTGAAAGGTCTTTTACACTTTGAAAAAAAAGAGAGGACACAACTTAAGAACTGAACATCCAAAAATGAGTTGTAATATGAAAGTTGTTGGTTGAGTATACAGAAGGCAAAAGCTATCCAAAAAAGGGGTTCTTAAGTCAGTTTACTTAGGCCTCATTTGTTTTTTTTAAGATTAAGACGTCTGAATCTGAATACTCATCTGAATATCAAGATGTGTATTAAGATTAAGACATCTGAATCTGAATATACATCTGAATATATTAAGACGTCTATTAAGATCAGAATAGAAATAATTAAGACTGTTTGATTTTTAACATCTGAATGTATAAATATATTTAAAAATTAATAAACATAAAATTCAAATGAATTAACTAATCTTATATTCTATCAATAAAATATATAATTTTTTAAAATATGATAGTTGTTGGTGGTAATGGCTAACGGGTGAATGTCGACTAGAGGCGGTGGTTGGTGGTAGTTTTGGTTGATGATGGTGGTTCTAGTAGCTAGTAGTGATTGGTAGTGGTGGCGATTATGATTGAGGATGGTGGTGATGGTTGGTGATAGTTAATAATGCCGGGTGGTGTAATTGTGACTGAGGAAGGTGGTGGGTAGATAGTGGCAGGTTATAATGATGGACGGTGTTGACTGTAGTTGTTGATAGTGATGGGGTGGTCAGTTGTGGTTGTTGATGGTGATTGTGGTTGTTGATGGCGATGGGGTGATCAGTTGTGGTAGTTGAGGTGGATGAGTGTTGATTGTGGGTGAGAATGATGGTGGTCGGAGTGGTGGGGATAGTGGGTGGTGATGATCGATAATGGTGGCGGCTATGATTGAGGATGATGGTGGCGTAGTGGTAGTGGAGGTGGTGGGATAGTGGTGGTGGTTGAGTATGGTGGTGGCGGCGGCATGGTGGTAGTTGATAATGATAGGAGGTGGCAGCAGTTAATAATGAATATTTGATAGCATCTTAATGAAATTAAGTCTCTGTTATAGATCTTAATCATATAGACCTATTCAGACTCATTAAGTGGTTGTGAAGTAAAAAAAAACAAACACACTTAATGATTAAGATCTGAATAATTAAAATTCAGACTTTAAAAACAAACACACTTAATGTCTGAGATCTGAATGATTAAGATTTAGACCTCCATTAAGTACAAACAAATGAGGCCTTAGTTCTTTCTTTGTTAAAAGTTGCTGAATTTTCTGCTTTAGTTCATCGCTTTTTCTGGGCTGTTTCTCGGGTCACTCAAGTTGTTGATTTGTTGTTGTTTTCCCTGCTGTTCCTACTGCGTCTGTTGCTGAATTTTTTTGCTACTGTTACTCCTGTGTTTTTGCTTTTCAGGTAACCTTTCAAACACTTGTAATGCATGTTCTTTTCTTTAATAGAAGAAGATGAAAAGATGGCCCTTTTAGTTTGCAAAGGATTTGTTGAATATTTGAGTGCAGATCCATGCTCGTGATTGTAGTCGAGTAGTTTGGTTTATTTTGTAGTTGGCAGATATGAGTATCCATGTTCTTTGATGTTAGTTTAAGCTACTTAGATCATAGTGCACTTAAAGAATAAGTGAGGCAATAATGTTTTAGTATTGAAAAAAGAAGAATATTGGACTGTTTACATTGGTGAACCTGTGTTGTGTCAAACTTCATGTCAAAAGGTTTATGTTGCATTTGTACCTGAGAAGTTGATATTTCCAAACTGGCCACTTTTGTTGCATTTGTTACCTTAATTTAAGGCCAAATAGCCGCAGTTGTGGTAATAATTTTTTTGTAAAGTTCAATTGAAATGCATCATATATGGTTATCTAGTGTAGGAAAAGCGGTATGGCTCTACATATAACTCTTTATGGTTGTCTAGTAATGCACGTTTTGGTTTTTCCTTTAGTTGTGAAATATGAGTATAGAAGAAATTGTTCTCCTGTTTGAGCATACAATTTATTTTTAAACTTTTATTCACATAATTATTTCACTAGGATTTAGCATATGGATTCAAAGATTTCTTTTGTTTGAGCCTTTAGAATCTGTACGTGTGGTGAATTTTTTTTTTTAAAAATAAAATATAAATAAATAAATTAGCCTATTCTCAAAGTGAGATAACCTGTCTTTTCAAATACTTGCAAACCAATTGGTCTACACTTGTAGAATAGTTGGACAAATAACCTAAGATATTTTTTTATTATTTTTGCAAATAATTAACTATCAAATGATCTAAATGTTAGGCACTAACATGCGTGCTTTATTATTATTATTATTATTTTAATTCATGAACTCGCCTGCGTAGTGTGATGTTTAATCTTCATTTTATTCATTAGTTTCATACCATATTCAATAACTTTAATTAATTTTTATTTTAATTAATCCCTTGCTTATAACCGCAGAGTCGCTTGCGTAGCGCAATAGTTGACATCTAATAAACTTCAAACATTAATTTTTTTTCCTCTCAAATGTAGTAAATTATCCAAAAATAATAAATACTAATAATTCTTTGTCATGACTGCGAATTCGCTTGTGTAGTGTTGTTATGAAAAAATTAATAAATCTCGTCTCGATCACGCATTCGCTTGCATAGTGTGGTTATGACAACGCAATATTATTTAACCCTTTCTTTAATAATTCTAATAATCAAGCAATAAATGCGGATATAGGAAAAACATGATAAACTTATACATCACAATTTGTCCAAAATTAATTCAAGCCAAGTTTAAGTCAATAAAGCGACCATGCTAGAACCACGGGACTGGGGGAATGCCTTACACCTTCTCCCCGGTCAATAGAATTTCTTACCTGAACTTTATTTTCGCGGATCGATAAAAATAGAGTCAAACCTTCCTTTGATTAGGGATTCAAATAAAAGGTGACTTAGAACACCGAAAAATCAATTCCAAGTGGCAACTCTGTAAATGAAATAATCCCTTCTCAAAATTGTCACTTTAATTGAAAAAACTCTTTAACCCACAATCCAAAACACAATATCTCTTTTTGAGGGTAGAAAAAGGGTGTGACAGCTCTAGCTCCGTTGGGGACAACCAGAATTCAAGCTTGTACATATTGACTTTTATTAATTTTGTATATGTTGTGATTTATTTGTGCCTAATGTGTTACTTGTCCGTTTTTTACCGATTGGATATTGTTGAACTGTATATATAAATAGTCTTCTTGCGCACCCCCTCTAAGTCTTCTGAACGCAACCTCGGGAATCGCGGATACATTTTCCATTCTTTTTTGAGATAAAACCGGTGGTCCTGGGCTCTCGGTGAAGGATTATTAGTCACCCGTATTTAAGAACGGGGAGGGTCCTGGGCTCCCGTTACGCTACCCCTTCCCAACTTGAGCTGTCTGCTCGTTTTATGGCCAGTCTAGATACACCCCAATAGGAGCCGCACTTCCTAATCAGAACCATTGATCCTAGGAGATGCACTTCCTAGTTCAAGTCTTTCAACCTCACTCGTAGGAGATGCACTTCCTAGTTTGAGTTATTCTAGTAGAAGACGCACTTCCTAGTCCAAGACTTTCAACCTCACTCGTAGGAGACGCACTTCCTAGTTTGAGTCATTCCAATGGGAGACGTACTTCCCAATCAGAACCATCAATCCTAGGAGACGCACTTCCTAGTCCAAGACTTTCAACCTCACTCGTAGGAGACGCACTTCCTAGTTTGAGTCATTCCAATGGGAGACGTACTTCCCAATCAGAACCATCAATCCTAGGAGACGCACTTCCTAGTCCAAGCCCTTCAACCTCACTCGTAGGAGACGCACTTCCTAGTTTGAGTCATTCCATTGGGAGACGCGCTTCCTAATCTGAACCATCAAATCCTAGGAGACGCACTTCCTAGTCCAAGACTTTCAACTTCACTCGTAGGAGACATACTTCCTAACCAGAACCATTAATCCTAGGAGACGCAGTTCCTAGTTTGAGTCATTCCAATAGGAGACGCACTTCCCACTCTGAACCATCAATCCTAGGAGATGCACTTCCTAGTCCAAGACCCTCAACCTCATTCGTAGGAGACACACTTCCTAGTTTGAGTCATTCCAATAGGAGACAGACTTCCTAATCAGAACAATTGGTCCTAGGAGACGCACTTCCTAGTCCAAGACCTTCAACCTCATTCGTAGGAGATATACTTCCTAGTTTGAGCCATTCTAATAGGAGACGCACTTCCTAATATGAACCATTAATCCTAGGAGACGCACTTACTAGTCCAAACCCTTCAACCTCATTCGTAGGAGACACACTTCCTAGTTTGAGTCATTCCAATGGGAGACACACTTCCTAATCAGAACCATTGATCCTAGGAGACGCACTTCCTAGTCCAAGTCTTTCAACCTCACTCGTTGAAGATGCACTTCCTAGTTTGAGTCATTCCAGTAGGAGACACACTTCCTAATCTAAACCACCAATCCTAGGAGACGCAATTCCTAGATCGAGTCCTTGAATCTTGCAGTCATTCCAATGCTACCCATGGGAAATGCATCTCATAATCTAAGTTTTATCAGTTCTACTTCTAAGAGAAGCACATTCGATTCGAAGTCTTCAATATCATTTTCGCATATTTCAAATAAATCAAGCTGATCTGCAGCTTTACGCAATAACTCAGAAAATTTTCTCAGCGCCAAACTGGGGCAGAAAATTTTATTCGTTTTGTTCGTCTTTGATGTCTTTTACAGGCCCTGCCGTAAACCAAATTTTTTGATGATTAGATCTTGCAGTTTCAGTTCTCATCAGAAGAATAAAGTCTTTCAATCACAGGATTGTTGGAGTTAACTTTGACGATGTGTTAGCAACCTAGCTTCTCAAGATTCATCTTCTCAATTTTGGATCAGGAAAGCAAGCAACTGAGATTGAGTCATAATATTTTAGCAACGAGCGTCAAGATCCAATCTAAGGTCAACACAAGCGAGCAGTTCAAGAATCAAGATTTGACTCTAGAAGATACATAGATAGGAATTTTGTAACTTTTTAGTTTGCAGACATATGTAATGCTCTTCCCTTTTTCTTTTGATGTAAGCAGCAAGTAACAATAACAGTAGCAAGTAACAGTAACAGCAACAACAACAACAACATCAACAACAACAACAACAACAACAGTAGTAACAACCTTATCTCAGTGTCCGATAATTCCAGCTACCAAATTTTCTCAGAACTACATAGACTTGATTCCTTTATAGCCAAGGATATGTAGGCAACTTCGGAAGCAAGGTTCGGTCACCTTTTAAAAAAATATGCTTTCATTGGAATGATATTTGAGCAAAAATTAGCCATGGCATTCATTTTTTTTTGCACGAAAACTCTTCATGTTCTCGAGCAAAGAGGGGCATCTGTGAATACCTAATTTTTGCACCATTTAAATGCTCCTAAATTTGTTAATATTAATTCTCCTTCAATAATTATTTTTCTTATATTTTGTGCATTTTTTGAATGTCTTGTCATAAAAACTTTTCTTTTTTGTGTGTGCTCTTTTAATTGACTAATTATTTGATAAGTTAATCAAATTGATTTCTCATATAACTAGTTCAATTGTTAGCTAATTAGTTTTATTAGGTTTTGTTTTATTGGTTGGTATTTAAGTTAATTAGATTGTAGTTTAATAAGATAAGATTAACGGGAAATGGGCTAAAAATGAAATGGTTAGGTGGATAAGAGTGCAGTTTCAATTCCAATTAAATGGTTGCCAGGTTAGTGTTCAAACGATGTAGTTTCATAATCAAACTACGTCGTTTTGGTTAAGTTACAAAGGGTCAATCCTAGCCATCAGATCTTCTTCAATCCAATGGACCTAATTTAATATTTCATTAGATAAAAAATCAGAAATTTTGCTCTAATTAACCCCAAAATCTAAACCCTAGCTCCCTCTCTCTTCTCTTACTCTCCCACCGCCGCCGTCGCCTCTGCCTTCTGGCGCCGCCATTTGACCACCTCATTTCCGCCCCAAAAATTCACCATCTTCTTCTCTCTTCCTCCTCTTGATATATCTCCAACTCAAAACTTTCAAAAACCTTCCTATCTCCACGAATCTAGAAAAAATTGAAACCCTAGCCACCTTTTTTTCTCAAATTCGTGAAGTTATAGATCTCCCCACACTACAATACCTACATCATCAGATAGAGTTCTTCAAGACCTACCTATTGATGTCAATTTCAACCCGAAAATCTGGCGACCACCACCCCACTGTCGATTCACCGCATTCACTGCCACCCCTCAACCACCACTGCCTCTCGTTTCTCTTTTCAAACTGGCCTCGAGCAGGGTTGTGTTGTTGACATCATTGAAACCGGACTCGGATTCGCCGGAGTTCTTGGTTTCAATGAATATCAACAATCGAAGCTTGCTCGAACCGAGCCACCGCCAATGCCACTGTGCTACTGCTACTGCCCGAATGTTTGAAGTTGGATAATATCGATTCCCTTTCTCTAGGATTTAGCATATGCATTCAAAGATTTCTTTTGTTTGAGCCTTTAGAATCTGTACGTGTGGTGAACTTCTTCTTTTTTTTAAAAATAAAATAAAAACAAATAAATTAGCCTATTCTCAAAGTGAGATAACCCGTCTTTTCAAATACTTGCAAGCAAATTGGTCTACACTTTTAGAATAGTTGGACAAATAACCTGAGATATTTTTTTATTATTTTTGCAAATAATTAAGTACCAAATGATCTAAATGTTAGGCACTAACATGCGTGTTTTATTATTATTATTATTATTATTATTATTATTATTATTATTATTATTATTATTATTGTTATTATTATTATTATTATTATTATTATTATTATTATTATTATTATTATTATTATTATTATTATTATTATTATTATTATTATTATTATTATTATTATTATTATTATTATTATTATTATTATTATTATTATTATTATTATTATTATTATTATTATTATTATTATTATTATTATTATTATTATTATTATTATTATTATTATTATTATTATTATTATTATTATTATTATTATTGTTATTCTTATTATTATTATTATTATTATTGTTATTATTATTATTATTATTATTTATTCACAAACTCGCCTGCGTAGTGTGATGTTTAATCTTCAATTAATTCATTAATTTCATACCATATCCAATAACTTTAATTAATCCCTTGCTTATAAATGCGGAGTCTCTTGCGTAGCGCAGTAGTTGACATCTAATAAACTTCAAACATTAATTTTTTTTTCTTTCAAATGTAGTAAATTATCCAAAAGTAATAACATGCTAATAATTCTTTGTCATGACTGCGGATTCGCTTGTGTAGTGCTGTTATGACAAAAATAATAAATCACGTCTCGATCACGCATTCGCTTGCATAGTGTAGTTATGACAACGCAATATTATTCAAGTCTTTCTTTAATAATTCTAATAATCAAGCAATAAAGGCGGATATAGGAAAAACATGATAAACTTATAAATCACAATTTGTCCAAAATTAATTCAAGCCAAGTTTAAGTCAATAAAGCGACCGTGCTAGAACCACGGGACTCGGGGAATGCCTTACACCTTCTCCCCGGTCAACAGAATTCCTTATCCGAACTTTATTTTCGCGGACCAATAAAAATAGAGTCAAACCTTCTAGGTGACTTGGAACATCCAAAAATCAATTCTAAGTGGCGACTCTGTAAAGAAATAATCCTTTTTCAAAATTGTTACTTTAATTAAAAAACTCTTTTAACACACAATCCACAATACAATATCTCTTTTTGGGGGTAAAAAAGGGGGCATTTGCACTCATGCCCTACATAGAAGCCACATTTTAACCTATACCCTATTTTTAAAAATTATTAATTTGGTAGCCAGCTGACAAAAAATCCGCACTAATATGACCATTCTACCCCTGACATAACATATAAAAATCACGCAGCTCCGTCTCTTCTCATATTTGAATCACGTACGTCTCTTCTCACAAAGCACTTCACCGATCCTCCGTCTCTTCTCAGATCACCTCTCCCAAAGAAAAACTCAAATTGTAAGTTTTCGAATCTGACTAATGTTCATGATACCTGAGATTTTTTGCTAAAGTTTTGCTGAATTTTTTGCTAAACAATTTGTTTTTTTGGCTAACTTCAGCACTAATAATATGCTAAAGTTAAGTTTTTTCAAAAACTTTGCTGAAGTTTTTCCTCCTTCAGCACTGAATGTGCTGAAGTTTTTCCTCCTTGATACAATAGATTTGTCATGAAAAACATCAGCACAAGATGCTGAAGTTTTTTAGTTCATTTTCTAATCCTTCAGCACAGAATGTGCTGAAGTTTTTCCTCCTTGATACAATAGATTTGTCATGAAAAACCTCAGCACAAATGTGCTGAAGTTTTTTAGTTCATTTTCTAATACTTCAGCACTGAATGTGCTGAAGTTTTTTCTTCAAACTTCAGCTTTTTTTCATAATTAAATTCTTATGCTAATACTTGACACTAAACATGCTTCTCTAGGATGAGTTTAGTCTACGTTGTACTTAATTTAAATGGGAGGTGGACTACTGACTTCAAATACTTGGATCATGATACAAAGCTTGTTCTAATTAATAAACAAGTATCATTCAATTCTTTCCTGAAAAAAATTAGTGAAGTTACAAATATTGATTCAAGCGGATATTCTGTAAAGATATGGTTTGATATCAAACTAAATACAAGCAAAGGTATGCTTGTAACTTCAGATGAAGAACTCAGTACTTGTATACATTTGATCAGTACTGATTCAGT
>ML392310.1:9842-50680 GCA_005239525.1 Nicotiana knightiana
AAAAGGATTAAACTATGACATATCCATGCTAATGGCACAAGAAACAGTTAGAAGGGGAGGAGGGGATACCAGTAAAAGTGGTTTTTTGGTCGGGAAAGAGAAAGGAGGTCGTTGGACCTTACCGGATCCAATGGGGTTTGAAAATGAATCAAACCTTCATGAGTTGATTGCTCTAATTAAGAGCAATCGACCCATGAAGGTCTGAACCATTGATTGTTCTTGAATCGACCGGGGAGTAGTTTTTGGGGTTTTCAGATTTTTTAGATCCGAAATTGGTGCAAATGGACTGGTTTTTTTAGGGAAACCAGCAATGGGAGGTGGTGGAGGGGATGATGGTGATTGTCTAGTGAAAAGTTGGGGTTGATCGGAGTTGTTATGGTGGCCGGACGGCGGTGGGGTTTGAGGGGCGGCTAGGTTTTTAGAGAGAGGAGAGAGAGAGACGGACAAAAGGGGTTAGGATTTGGTGAAATGGAGGGGGTGGGGTTTGGTTAGGACACTTATATAGTTTAGAGGGGGTGAGTTCTTGACTGTTCGATCCATTTCGATCAATGGCCAGGATTTGATCGGCTAGACCAAACGGTGTCGTTTGGTCAGGCTGGGGCCGGCCGGGTAAGGGATTGGGTTTGGGCCTGGGTTGTCTGGGTGCATAGAAAAATAGGGGTTGGGCCTGGGTCTTTCTTGGCCCAGGTCCGATTTTTTTTTCTTAATTAATTAACTTANTCCAACCATACTAATGTTTGTGCACTACTAAGGGGTGGATTTGACTATTAAGAAGTCATATTCATCTACCCTAATGCCAATATCCTAAACCATCTAGAGATTTGCTTGTTGCATCTCTTTATTGACCAAAGAGACCCAATTGAAAGCATATTTTCTGCACACTTATAGAGAGAACCTGACCATAGAAGAGGTCAGGTTCAACATCCAAGTGCAGATTATTCCACTAATGGACTGACATAAGACTGATATGCCATGATACTCAATACATTTTTAACCAACTTAAAATGAAAACAGAATAATCTTAAGGATTTAGATATTACAACATATATTCAGATTCCTTAACATCTTATCACCTAAATATTACTTCAAATTCATAGACCAAGAAAAAGAAGAAGATTCAGCCTTGACATAATCTCAAAAAAAAAAAAGAAATAACAAGAATCAAACATTTAGCATCAAACTAACAACATATTCTGAGTATAACAATTTCATTTAAGTTCATTGTTACATACCTCTTTTTGAAGAGAAAATAACCAAGATCCTGNTTTCTTGAGAA
Source organism: Nicotiana knightiana (assembly GCA_005239525.1). Lineage (NCBI taxonomy): Eukaryota > Viridiplantae > Streptophyta > Magnoliopsida > Solanales > Solanaceae > Nicotiana > Nicotiana knightiana. The sequence goes on from ML392310.1 coordinate 11,119, forward strand.
AACAGATTTCTTCCTACTGATTTGTTTTTGACCTTTTGAATAAAGAACTGTTCTAATTTTGTTTCCAGTGTTCAGTAAAAAAAAAACAGTTTTAGAGTGTAGAGTGAATTTTCAGAGTGTCCCAAAATCCAAAAAAGAAAATCCTCCCAGTCTAGAGGGAATGGGGTCTATTTATAGACTATTTGGGAATGAGGTATCCTCTGGTATATTCCCATTTCTAAAGCTGAAATAGTACATAGGGCAGCTGTCACCCTTATCCTTTGGGACAGCTGCCCCTATTCTAGAACTATCTTACCCATTAAAAGACTCTCTTACCCTTAAAAATCTGATTTCCTTAATATATGATTCCTCATGTACCCCTTTGAAGCCCCTATATTTACCATTAGGTAACCAGGGTTACTTACTTGGGTTACTATTTAACTATGGTTAACTGACACTAGTTATGCCCTTTAGGTGACAACTAGTTGTTCTTAACTAAGGTTGAGTTAATTAATTAAAGGTTAATTGATTAAATGCCTAGAGTTAGTTTCATACTACTTACTTATGTTTAAATCAATTAACTAAAGTAAACCAATCAGTTTTGACTTCTTAAATTAAGTTAACTATTTAGTTTAATCAAGTCAAACTCACTTACTTTAAATCTGAAAACTTAACTAATTATCAAGCCTAGGTTAAATAATTTGTTCTAGTTAATTAGTCCTAAATTAATTACCTTAGGCAGATTTTAGGGCTTAGTTAGTTAATGAAAAATGGTTAGTTTATTAGATTGCTTCTTGATCTTAGTTAATTATATTAGTAACTAAACTCTCCATGAAGTTAGGAGCCTAATTAACTAATAAAATAATCTAGGTGAATGATTAATCTTCATATTATACTAAGGTTAGGGTGAGTAATCAAATGAGGATGGACAGTAGCATTTAGAGAGGAGATAAACGATAGTAAAGGTATTCTGGAGGACTTAAGCATGAACCAACAAAGCTAATTATTAACTTTAAACAAGTAGAATATTTAGTAAATTAATGGTGATTAACAGGAAAACCTAAATGACTAAACATGGTTGCAAAAACAGCTTCGGAATGTGCATAACATGTTAAACACTAAATCAATCAAATCGAAGGTAATGCAAATCAAAACAGAACAGTCATACACAATGAAGAAACCTAAGTTAGGAAACATGGTTAAGCAGGGAAAACNGGTCGGGAAAGAGAAAGGAGGTCGTTGAACCTTACCGGATCCAATGGGGTTTGAAAATGAATCAAACCTTCATGAGTTGATTGCTCTAATTAAGAGCAATCGACCCATGAAGGTCTGAACCATTGATTGTTCTTGAATCGACCGGGGAGTAGTTTTTGGGGTTTTCAGATTTTTTAGATCCGAAATTGGTGCAAATGGACTGGTTTTTTTAGGGAAACCAGCAATGGGAGGTGGTGGAGGGGATGATGGTGATTGTCTAGTGAAAAGTTGGGGTTGATCGGAGTTGTTATGGTGGCCGGACGGCGGTGGGGTTTCAGGGGCGGCTAGGGTTTTTAGAGAGAAGAGAGAGAGAGAGACGGACGAAGGGGGTTAGGATTTGGTGAAATGAGGGGGGTGGGGTTTGGTTAGGACATTTATATAGTTTAGAGGGGGTGAGTTCCTGGCCGTTCGATCTATTTCGATCAATGGCCAGGATTTAATCGACTAGACCAAAACGGTGTCGTTTGGTTAGGCTGGGGCAGGCCGGGTAAGGGATTTGGGCTGGGTTGGACTGGGTAGTTTCAAGGGATTGGGTTTGGGCCTGGGTCTTTCTTGGCCCAGGTCCGATTTTGTTTTCTTAATTAATTAACTTAATTATTCTAATTAAATTAAACTCTAACTTAATCAAAAAATGTAGCAATTAATTTCAAACCCTTTTTTTCATATATTTACATATTAATTAAGAATAAAACAACCAATTATATATTCTTAATTAAATCTATGATTTATCGAATAAAATGGTTAATTTTTGTAGTAATTAGTTATTAAAAACTACATTACGTTAAATACTCGTTATTTGTCTATCATTTAATTAATTATAACTAATAACTTCATAATGCAAAATTTTCAATGATTTTGAAAGATGAATTATGGATATGCAAGCAATGCAAATAATTCACAATTAATTACTGAACAGTCAATCAATATTCATAAAATCAATTGATTTATTGGGATTTTTATAGGACGATAAGGCGAGTAAAAATCACATGCTCACACGCTCGAGGCCTCAAATCATATCAAACAACGCCGAAACCACGAATCGCACCCCAAATCCAAACTTTATGAACTTGAAATTTCAAACTTACACCTCCGATGCCGAAACCTATCAAATCACGTCCGATTGACTCCAAATTTTACAAACAAGTCACATTCGACATTACGGACCTGCTCCAAGTACCGGAATCGCATTCCGACCCCGATATCAAAATGTCCACTTCCGGTCGGATTTCTCAAAAATCTCCAAATTTCTATCTTTAGCCAAACGACTTCAAAATGACCTACTGACATGCGAATTTACTTCCGATCGTGCTTCCAACTCCAGAATCACCATACGAAGCTATTCCCAGGCTCGGAATCCCAAACGAACATCAATATCACTGAAATGCGCTGGAAGCCAAACTTAGGAAATTTCTTCAAAAATGCTGACTTCCACAATACACACCGAAACACTCCAGGGTCATCCAAAACCCGATCCGGACATAAGCCCAGGTTTGAAATGATCATACGAACCTGAAGGAACCTTCAAACCCAATTCGGATGTCGTTTACTCAAAATTCCAATCTTAGTCAATTTCTCCAAGTTAAGGCTTCTGAAATGATATTTTCTTTCCAATTTGACTCTGAACTTCTTGAAATTAAACTCTGACCATGCCTACGAGTCATAATACCTAAAATGGAGCTGCTCATGACTTCAAACCGCTGAACGACGCGCTAGAGCTCAAAATAACCGATCGGGTCATTACACATGATCTTTAAGTGATTCACACAATGAGACAGTGAAAGCCATTGAAAAACTCAGAATTAATTGTATTATATCCTATTGGCATTCTTTCTAAGTGAGTAGCAATATTTACAGCCAGGTTCTCTAATAATTAGTAGATGTATCGCTTATTCCTATAAGCATGTTATCTAGGTGGGCAGAGTAATAAGACAACGAAAGCAGTCGATTAGTTAATCAATTAAAGCCCTATAGACATGATATCTAGATGGGAATTAGCATAGGCATATATTAACACGATCCTATAGACATGCTATCTAATAATCACACTGTAGTTGCACAAATTGAGTGAATAATTATTGATGCTTGATTCCTATAGGCATGCTCTCTAATAACGCGTAGAAGTAGATATGTGAACAGGTAAAACACTTAAACTCATGCTTATGATAATTAAACAAGTTGAATGAGTGAGGTGTTTGAATTCCTATAGGTATGATCTCTATTGGTGTATAGAAATAGGCACGCCAAACAAAGTAGAAAACAAGCATGTAGACCTTATAAGCATGTTATCTATCCATTGATGCAAAATTTAAAGCATCCCATCCCCCCTTTTATTAACTTCCCCATCATTCGTTATTACAAGTTATTACAGGCCATATGAAATAATCAAATATGAATAATTACATCAGAAGACCACTATAGGCCCAATATAGATAACCCAATGCTTTTCTAGGCCTTCGACAGCTCCAGTAGACCCAGAACCTAGCTCATGAAATCAGCAGTAACTCTGAACCCAATATCCAAGCTCAACATCACATAGAATATATATCAAACATAGACGAGGGACTCCTACATGCTTATATACAACATGCTATATGTTGAACCAACTAGTCTAAAAAGGAATCCCACACACTTATTTTATTAAGACTGTAAAGATAATCATCACCAAAATGTGTATACAAAAACACGCGACATGTTGGCAGGACACACATATGACAAGTTTATGCCTGTATTTTTTTTAGTTTTTTTTGGAGGGGGGGGGGGGTCATCATAGGATGACAGACTACTTCTAAAGAATTTTCAAGCATTAGCATGGTCAAAATAACTCAAGGCAATTTCAGAACAGGGGATCTAATTATGAAAACCTGAAGGATCAACAGAGACAAGCCTTAATAGAAGAGTTTGATCCTAAGGAATGACAATACATGTTCATAACAAGTGAAAAAGTATAGCATTTGCAAAATTAGCATAGTTGAGGAGGCATATTACTTAGTTCAAAATGGTAAGCATGCATGCTTAGTTTTCAAAACAACGAGATTACAACAAAGCATGAATTAATTTAAAAGAGATTTACAACTAGGAAATTAAGGTACAAAGGTCACAACTAGAGAATGGTAAATAAGCAAGTAAGTAGGCATGCACAGTCTATAGAAGCTAGTAAGGATCTTAATTATGCCGAGTGTCACCCAAAGATTACCAAGTTCAAGATTATTGTGGTAGAAAACATTGCCCACTTAATGTTAAATAGAGCAAAAAGACTTCAGAGCTTAAGCTAGTCAACTATACATGATCATGAAATCTAAATGTAGTAAGACTTAACTAGGAGCATAAACAATACCAAAGAATATAGGATTAACCAAATACATCAATATGTTTGATTAAAGCATCACGACAACAAATTTGGTTCATGTAAGCAGGTAATAATAGAGTTCACATAAAGGACTTAAGGAAAATTCTGGGAAGAAGATGATTCCCTAGGAATTTCAGTGCAAGAATCCAGAACAAAGTTTTCGATAGACTCATAGTAAATAGAAAAACACAAAGTAAGCTTAAAGGTACCCAGTCATCCAAGCTGAGCATAAGAATCTAAATAGGTTATGACATTCAAAGACTCAGATTTACAGGGTATCTACAAAAGCGTGTAAAATAACATCATATTGGAGTCATATTAGTTCAAATAACATGAGTATATGAAGCACTGGAAACAAGCAAAAGAAGATAGAATTGTAAAAGTCAAGACACTCACCAGTTTGCTGATTCGACAAACAAAATAAAAGGGAAAAGCTAAGTGTCAGAAACAACTTGAATTCCACCAGCAAAGAGAACAACCAAAAAGACCCAAATCCTAGCACGTCAGAGTTCACAGGAGTCTCAAATGGACCTCGAGCAGTACTGGCACTAGGGAGGTTGTTAGAATGGATTCCGACGGCCTTGGCTTTCAGCCGGCCAAGATCAATAGATTTAGAATAGTCAGGAATAAGTGAGAGTGAGAGAATCATAGTGATTAAGGTCTGTCCAAAGGGGAAATTGGGGAGGGGTTTATATAGTGTTCTTCAGCGGACGAACATGGAAAATCATCAGTCAAACACAAGAAAGGAAAGAATATATCACATGCAATCAAAATCAGTAAAGAAAAAGGAAAATCTCAAACCCTAGTTGGGTCCAACGACCCTAAATCTAACCAATAATGCAAGAATTATCCCTTGTAGAGTGTGTATAGACGAAAGATCATCCAGATCTTCACAAAATCGCAGTAAATCAGGCCCGTTCTTTGAAAGGTAGTTCTTGCCAAAAATAGGGCAAGGACTTAGTAACACCATAGAAACGCACATAATAGTAAAGCATCACAAAATAGGTAAGTAAATCATGAATTGACTTCAGTTTTAGGTTGGAATCAGAGAGGATTTAATGGTATGACGGTTTGGGTTTCTTAGATATGAGTGGAGAGATGAGAGAATACAGAGGCGGCTGGGCAGGGAGATGAGGATTAGGGTTTGGGTTGGATTAATTAAAAGGGGAGATGGGGATTTATTATGGGTCGTTGATCATTTAAGATCAATGGCCATGATCGAAAAGGGAGTGGGGCGGGTCGTTTAAACGGGTACCAACTGGGTTTAGATTAAGCGGTCGTTTGGTTTGGGCTGAAAAGTTGGTCCAGGGATTTTGGGGTGTTTGGGCCACTAATGTGGTCCGAAAATAACTCACAATTGGACTACAAATTAAAATACACGAAAATTATTAATAAAAATAATTTATAAAACTATTTAATAGATAATAAAACATTACTTGTCCAATAACGTGATTGAAAATAATAACTTAATATTACAAAAATATAAAAAAAAATTATTTGACATAAATAATGTAAAAAATATAACTTTGTGTGAACATAGGCTATTATTGCAAAAATTACATAAATAACTAAAATATAGATGTAAAAAATGAAGTAAAATATCATTAAACACACACGTGATATAAAATGATAAATTTGGATGATTAAGTCATCATAAATAATTCAAAGGGATAAAATTTAAGTAATTTAAATGCAAGAAAATTAATTTTAAGGCTCTAAAAATTATGGAAAATTCTTGTATAAATCTTGCGAGTTAAATAATGATGCAAAATAAAAATTTAAAAATATATATACTATTTGGAAAAATGTGAGGGAAAAATTGGGTATCAACAGATGCCCCTCTTTACCTGAGAATGATGAAAGAGTTATCGGGTAAAGAAATGATGACCAATTTTGGCCGAATTGAGTGGGAATGATGTGATATAAAAAATGGGACTGAACCCTGGTTCCTGAGTTGCCTACATATCCCCGGTGTTACGGGAATCAGGCCGTGTGTAGTTCTTGATCCAACGACGAACGAAACTGATTGAGTTATTATAAGAGGGTAGTGCTGTAGGTAATGGATAATTTAGGGAGCTATGGATGCAAATTTTGGACGTTACAGGTGTATGAGGCAGATATTTGAACGGTCATAGAAAAGGTAGTCAATTATTGATAGTCGGTTACGTTTGAGGTAGTCGAACGTTGTGAACAGAAACTGGAGCGAAGATTTCTCTTGTTTGTCGAACGGTTACCTCCCGAATTACCTGCAAAACTTAAAATACATTGCATGCAGGAATATATAGGTTATTGTGACAATGATGCAAATTCCCTTTGGACCATGAAGTTTGTCTTTGGACGATGAGGATGATGTCCTTAGACCATGATGTATTGGGCCATAAAGCGTATGATAAGGGATTCGCAGGCCATGAAATGGTGTCCTCGGGCCATGAGGATGATGCCTCCGGACTATGACGCCTTTGAATAATGATGCGTAATTTTGAGAGATTCTCAGGCCATGGAATGGTGTCTTCCAGCTATGAGGATGGTGCCTTCAGACCATGATGCCTTCGGACAAAATGGTGATGTTTCAGCCTATGAAATGCAGAGATATGATGCCTAGTTGTATGTGAGGATGAGACAATATAAGGCTTAGTCTTATATGAGATGTGGGTAGTGATTGGTTTCTGACAAGGAGAGGCCAGGCTTAGCCTCATGCGATAGTGAGGGCAGTGTTTTGCCCTATGCAGAGGAAGGCAGTGAGACAATGCCTAGTATCATGCAAAGAAAGGCAATGCGTAGCCTTATGCAATTACGGAGGCAGTGCTTAGCCTCATGCAAGAAATGGAGAGAGTGCTTAGTCTGATGCAGAGAAAGGCAGTGCTTAGCCTTATGCAATTAAGGAGGCAATGCTTAGCCTCATGCAAAAAAATGGAGACAATGATTAGTCTCATGCAGAGAAAGGCAGTGCTTAGCCTTATGCAATTACGGAGTCAATGCTTGGCCTCATGCAAGAAATGGAGACAATGCTTAGTCTCATACAGAGAAAGACAGTGCTTAGACTTACGCAATTAAGGAGGCAATGCTTAGACTCATGCAAGAAATGGAGACAATGCTTAGTCTCATGCAGAGAAATGCAATGCTTAGCCTTATGAAATTAAGGAGGCAATGCTTATCCTCATGCAAGAAATGGAGACAATTCTTAGTCTCATGCAGAGAAAGGCAGTGCTTAGCCTTACGCAATTAAGGAGGCAATGCTTAGCCTCATGCAAGAAATGGATATAATGCTTAGTCTCATGCAGAGAAAGGCAGTGCTTAGCCTTATGCAATTAAGGAGGCAATGCTTATCCTCATGAAAGAAATGGATACAGCGCTTAGTCTCATGCAGAGAAAGGCAGTGCTTAGCCTTATGCAAGAAAATCAATGATCAACTGCGAGAGAGTAAAGTATTTCTTAGCTTGATGTGTTTGTGTTTCGCAACTTGTCGTCAATTATGGTAATGATTTCACTGTGCGTATGTATTTGCGAATATTACTGTTATGTATATCGTACTTGAATTCAAAGGAAAATTATGAGTTTTTGCGGGGGACAGTTGGTTCGTGCTCTTGATTCCCTGCTTTGCCTTCATTCCTGTCTTGGGGTCCTACTTGAGTTACCCTGGGTAACATTTGGCTGCCGTAGAAACAAAGTTTCAAAAAACATGTATGCATTTGATAAAATTATTTGCAAAAGTGTAGTTGTTTGAAATTTATCATAATTCATTACATCAAATAATTTAGATGAAGCGGTGACTACGACACATTCAGAGACATCGCAACCTCTTTGCTTTAGGATTTTGAGGGTCCTCCTTAAAATTCTGCCCCAGTTTAAATGCATACTCCTGGCAATACATCCCTTGGCTGTTACACACGTGATGAAATCAGACAAACACAATATCCTGCCCCAGTTTCTGATCATGGGGAAATGAAGATTTTATTAGGATGTGACCGAACCCACAGAGCTGCCTATGTATCCTCTCTTAAACGGGAAGGAGGTCAAGCATAGTTCAGTTATATCAAATGGAAAAATGCAAACAATCTTAGATATAGTATCTCTTGACTGCTTCTGGATTGATAGGTTTCGACCAAATCTCTCCGTCTTTTTCTTCAAGTATAAGTGCTCCTCCTGTTAGTACCCGATGAACCATGTAGGGACCTTGGTAGTTTGGTGAGAACTTGCCCTTTGCTTCATCCTGATGCGGGAAGAATTGCTTTACAAATTGCCCCGGTGTGAATTTACTTGGCCTGGCCCTGTTGTTAAAAGATCTTGCTATTCTGTTCTGGTAGAGTTGACCATGACATACTGCATTCATTTTTTCCCATCAATGAGAGCTAGTTGTTCATAGCGGCTTCGTACCCATTCTGCATCACTGATATCAGCTTCTTGTATGATTTTTAGAGAAGGGATTTCTACTTCGGCAGGAACAACGACCTCAGTACCATAAACCAGTAGGTAGTGAGTTGCCCCAGTTGATGTGCGAACTGTGGTACGATATCCAATAAAAGCAAATGGCAACTTCTCGTGCCATTATTTGTAATTGTCCACCATTTTCCTCAATATCTTTTTGATGTTCTTGTTGGCGGCTTCTACAACTCCGTTCATTTATGGCCTATACGTTGTGGAGTTCATATGCTTGATCTTGAATGTTTAACACATGGCTTTCATCAAATTGGCGGCGAAATCAGTAATGATTGACTCTGGTACTCTGAATCGACAAACAATACGGTCCCGAACAAAATCCACTACAACCTTCTTAGTTACCACTTTATAAGATGCAGCTTCAACTAGTTTTGTGAAGTAATCTATGGCCACCAGAATGAACCTATGCCCATTTGAAACAGCATGCTCGATTGGGCCGAAGACATCCATACCCCAATTGGATAAAGGCCAGGGTGAACTTGTTGCATTAAGTTCATTAGGTGGTACTCGTATCATGTTAGCATGTATCTGGCATTGGTGACACTTTTGAACATACTTGATGCAGTCTGTTTCCATAGTCATCCAGAAATACCCTGCTCTTAATATCTTCTTAGCTAAGATGAAACCATTCATGTGCGGTCCGTAAGTTCCGGCATGTATTTCCTCGAGCAATCTGGATTCCTCCTTGGCATCGAGACACCGTAGTAATCCCAAGTCAGGAGTCCTTCTATATAGAATTCTCCCTCTTTGAAAGAAATGATTGGCTAATCTTCAAAGCGTGCGCTTCTGAGTATGGGTAGAAGTCTCTGGGTATTCTCCCTTTTCCAGGTACTTCTTGATGTCGTGGAACCGTGGATTTCCGTCAATAACTTCTTCAACATGAGCACAATAAGCTGGCTATTTATGAATCCCTATTGGGACAAGATCAATGAAATTCTCTTCCGGGTGTTGTATTATGGAGGACAAAGTGGCTAATGCATCTGCGAAGTCAATCTGAATCCTTGGAACATGTTTGAATTCTATCTTTGTGAACCTCTTGATGAGCTCTTGTACACAGTGCAAATATGGAAATATTTGGGTGTTCTTCGTAGCCCATTCCCCTAGAACCTGGTGTACCAAAAGATCTGAATCTTTGATTACCAGCAGCTCCTGAACGTTCATATCAATGGTAGCCTAATGTTCTTCCATATTGTTGGTGCATGAAAACCTGAGTTTTGCGGATACCAGATAGTGTTGGCCAGTCTCTGATACTAAGATAGCTCTGATACCCACTCCTTTGAAGTTTTCTTCCTCATCGAAGAACATTCTCCAACCATCATATGCCTCGGTGATATCTTCTCCCACAAATAACGCCTTCTCATCGGGGAAATATGTTTTCAATGGTTCATATTCTCCGTTTATGGGATTTTCTGCCAGATGATCTGCCAGTGCTTGTCTTTTGACTGCCTTCTGAGTTACAGAGACGATATCGAATTAGCTCAAAAATATTTTCCACTTTGCTAACTTACCCGTAGGCATGGGTTTCTAAAAGATGTATTTTAGCGGATCCATCCTTGATATGAGATATGTAGTGTATGCAAAGAAATAATCCCTCAACTTCTCATCTATCCACATCAAAGCACAGTAGGTGCATTCCAGCAAAGAATACCAAGCTTCGTAAGGCGTGAATTTCTTGTTCAGATAATATATCGCCTGCTCCTTTCTTACGGTTTCATCATGTTGTCCCAAAACACAACCAAAAGCTCCCTCTAATACGAACAAATAAAGTAGTAGAGGCTTTCCTTGTTCTGGTGGGACCAGAACAGGGGATTTAGATAAATACTCCTTGATTTTGTCGAAGGCTTTCTGGCACTCTTCAGTCTAGCTTGTTGCAACATCTTTCCTCAGCATCCTAAAGATTGGCTCACATATCATAGTTGATTATGCTATGAAGCGGCTGATGTAATTAAGACGTCCTAAAAAGCTCATCACATCTTTCTTATTCTTTGAAGGTGGTAGGTCTTGGATAACTTCGACCTTTGATGGGTCCAACTCAATCCATCGGTGACTGACGATGAATCCTAACAATTTTCCAGCAGGGACTCTGAAGGGACATTTTGCAGGGTTCTACTTCAAATTGTATTTTTGAAGCCGGTCGAAAAATTTCTTCAAGTCCGCTATATGATCCAAACTGTTTTTAGATTTGATGATTACGTCATTCACATACAGCTCTATTTCCTTATGTATCATGTCGTTGAAGATGGTTGTCATGTATCTCATGTAGGTGGCTCCAACGTTCTTCAGACCAAACGACATTATTTTGTAACAATATATCCCCCATGGCGTAATGAAGGATGTCTTCTTGGCATCCTCTTCATCCATCCAGATCGGATGGTATCCTTCGAAGAAATCCACAAAGGATTGGAGCTCATGCTTGGCACAATTTTCAATCTGTATGTGTATGTTGGGCAATGGGAAATCATCTTTGGGACTTGCTCTATTCGGATCTCGTTAATCAACACATACTCTAACTTTCCCATATTTTTTCGGAACTGGCACAATGTTGGCCAACCAAGTCGGATATTCGACCACTCAGTGAACCTTGGCTTTGATTTGCTTGGTGACCTCTTCTTTATCCTCAAACTCATATCCGGCTTGAATTTTCTGAGCTTCTGCTTTACTCGTGAACACATGGGATTAATGGGTAGCTTGTGAGCCACTATGGATGTGCTCAAACCAGTCATATCGTAGTAAGACCATGCAAAGATATCTTCATACTCTTTAGGAATCTGATGTGCTTTTCTTGCTCTAACGGTCTCAGTTTTTTTCAAATTAGAATTTGGTTTATTTTCAAAGTTTTCCACTTCTCTGATGATTTTCTCAGGTATTATATCATCTTCCAGATCCTCCGAATCACTTTCCTCATGTCGCGTTGTCTCATTACATGTCACAATCGTAGGTTCATTGGAATAAGTAATAATAATGCTGAAAAAGAAAATGTAAAAAATAATAACATATACGAAAAGAATTAATGCATTAATAAAATCTTAAAAATGTAAACAAGTGCGGCTCGATGACTCGAGCAATTATTTTCAAAACAAAATACTGAAAAATGTCTCAAATGCTCAAAACTATTTTTAAAGTAATTCATGCTAATTTTCCAAGCTACCCAGAACTCGACGGGCCCGGTATGGTGCAACAGTCCAGTATTGAGAACATATCTTTTATCCATGGTCTGAATGGTAAGGTATTCTTCCTCGTCCTCCCCCTCAACTATTGCACGCAGTCCATATCCTTTTCATCTAGAAACAACTTCCTCATGCCCACTAAAACTTCATCTTCCTCGGACCCCCACATCATGTCAACTTGATGGAATGTCTGGTGCAGAGGTGGTACCGGTTTTTCTAGTGGATAATAAGGACCACGCCATGGTGGTGACCGATCCTGGTCCTCCTACCATGTGTATTCATATACGAGTCCAAAAGTCGTGCCATGACACTGTGGTTGTATGGGTTTGGTGATCCCTTGGAGATTTTTGCTGAGACCCTTGCCGGGGTCATACCCTGTACATAGCAGTATGCTTTCTATTTTGTTGCTCCACCATCGGTCTTTTTCAATTGCGCTGACTCGATCAATGCAATGGTATGTTTCTCCACCCAGTTTGTTTCTGTTTTCGATGACTGGGACAGTCTGATTGGTGTAGATGGGTTTACTTCCATCTCCATGAATGATCACCTCCTGATGACTCCACTCAAACTTCATAGCCTGATGCTGGGTTGAAGCCATTGCACCAGCAACATGTATCCATGGTCGTCCCAATAATAGGTTATAAGTAGCAAAAATATCCAGCACCTGAAACTCGACATCAAACCAAGTCGAGCCCTTCTGTATACTGAGGTTGATCTCTCCAATGGTAGCTCTATGATATTCATCAAATGCTTTCACATTCGTATCTTGTGCAGAATTTTATCTCGCTAATCTCTTCAGAGTAGTCAGTGGCCATATGTCGAGACTTGAACCCCCATCTATCAGGACCCTGGCAATGAACTTTCCTCAAATTGCATTGTGATGTGTAGTTCCCTGGTGGGAGTCAATCCTTCTGGTGGTTATTCATCTTCATGAAAGGATATTATGTGACTCTCCAATACCTTTCGGACCATGTTAGCCATCTCCCCACTAGTGATGTTGGTGGGTATATAAGCTTCACTCAACACATTCATCAAAGCATTCCTGTTTGTGTCTGAGTTTTGCAGCAGTGACAAGATGGATATCTGAGCGGGAATTTCGTTCAAGTGGTCAACGACAGAGTACTCTCTTGCTTGCACCTTCTTCCAAAGATCATCATTTTCAGTCTCGATAATAGGCGGGTTAGGTAAAACTTTTTTGCTTGTTCCTCCTAGGTACTCAGGTGTATAAACTCCGCCAATTCTAGTCATACCTTGTGCTGCCCCTGTATCCTGCATTTTTTCTTTTCCTTTTTTCCTTGCTTCCTCAACATAGTCCCATGGGATGGCATCAGACTGGTAGGATGGCGTGGGAGCCACCATCACGGTGAAGGGTGTAGATTCCTCCACTTCAAACGATGCCAAGGTTTGGACCACAACCGGCATAAGGGTGACTAGAGAAGTTTTAGGAGCATCTCCCTCTCGAATAAATCTTATTGACCCCTCCGGGTACCATTCTTCGTTTTTCTCTATCATATTCACTCACTCACCTCTGTGATTCGAGAGAGTATTGCAACAAACATTTGGTGCAACATCCTTTTCCTGTATGACCTTAGTGTCGATCAATGTCTGAATTTTATCTTTCAATGTGCGACACTCATCAATGGTGTCACGCCAAAAACCGAGGGACGAGACCGGCACATAACCGGGTGAACCCAATCAAGAGGACTTGGATTGCCTTTCCTACCCAACGAGTTTTCCTCGTATATACAGTACACCATATTCCATATGAAATAACAACTTAAGATTTAAGCGTGGATTTACGAACCTAAGTTCATTTCTCTTTTAGCATTTCAACAATTTGATTCCCAAAGCATACACAATACATACATAACTTTCCAATACGGACCACGATTTCGAAATACGTACAGTGACTACCCAAAACACATATATACACCCACATCATGTCTACGGAGCCTCTACGAATACTAGGAATTTATACCATACTTTGCCGGCAACAAGGCCCCGACTATACCTTACAATACATAATAGACTCAAAAGAGATGGCATGAATTACATACTTACTGAAAGATGAGTAGGAGGCACCACAAACGGCGAACTGAGCTACCTACTATGGACCCACCTACATCCATATAAAAGATGTAGCGCCCCTGGCAAAAGGGACGTTAGTACTGTGGAATAGTACTAGCATGTATGAGCAAACTTTACTCAAAGTAAAATCAAGAAATGCACAGATAGAAAGCAGTTAAAGGACCAACACATAGTTCACAGTGATATATCAACAAGTACAATTGAGAGCCTTACAGATTCTAATTGCAACACAATCACATTTCAGCTTCATTACATTCTGTTGCGGCGTGCAACCCGATCCCACCTTACATTTTACACTCCACCCTTGTCACCTCTCTACCCTTATTACTTCGTGTTGCGGCATGAAACCCGATCCCACCGTACAATATTACACTTCACTCTTATTACCTCTCCACCCTTATTACTTCCTGTTGCAGCGTGCAACCCGAACCCACCGGACCATCACATTTCATAGCAAACAATAACAGCCCACAATTCAATCACAGGGCTTCATATCATCAAAAAAATTTCATAACACCAAAACAATCATGTGTTCACAATAGTCTTTATCATCCATTAATTCAACCACAAAGGTATTCATCAACTATAATATAAATTCATTACAACCAACAATCCATATGAAGTTAAGCTACAATAAACCTTGCCAACAATGAGTCATATACGATATTTCCATAGTCATTTAGTTCAATTAGATTAATTCACAATTTCCTCTTCATCACTTGTTACATATCCCTAATCACTTAGATACATTTACACATTTGGGTTTGTCATCATTCTTTCACCAACATACTCAAGCATTTAACGAACCTTGCACATGTTAAAGTAATCACATAGAAGTCACCTTTCACAACCTCAACTATCACGATAATCGACTAAGACAAATCAGAGAATGCAATCTCACACATCAACAAAATCAGGCAATCAACTCACATATACTCAGCAAGAAACTCATACCGAATGTTTGTACACCAACACGGTGACTCTACAAAGATTAAAGTTAGCCATACATACCTCAAAGAGCTTTTCCTTAAGTTATACCGGGTACCCCAACACCTCTAGCAATAACAATCTATAACGAGATAGCGGAAAAATAATTAGGGAGATTACCCATGGAGTAACTCTCTTAGGAATTCCATCAAACACCTAACATGTGAAGTAGACTACAAGGTTTAAAAATGGCAATTTCTTCTTCCCTCACCCAAATTTTAACGTGAGTTACCCAAATTGGTTCTTTAATATCACATACTACAACTTAGTCCCACATGCATGGCCTATTTCACTTTTTATTTTCGAGACCCAACCTATGTGTGTTTATTCTTACACAAAATCTGGGAAATTGGGAAGTTAGAGTGAAGACTACCTCTTTGAGTGAAGAAGATGACAATAACTTGCTAATTTCCGAGATTGAGTGATTTTGGAAAACCAAATTGGATGATGTTGGAACCTTCTCTCTCAAGAAATTTCTTCTTCTCTCTCTATTTTTGGTCAAAAATTGGTTAAAAATGAAGGGAAGGGGTGTTTTATAAAATAGGGGGTCGGGTTAAAAATTTAGAAAATAGGAACCCCGACACAGAAATATGGTCAGGAATGCGATCACACTCCTGCTATGCGGTCCGCATTCCTGGCTGCATAGTTGGTCTCCAAATGGGTAAAAATGGTAACCACACTGCCCAGGTATGCGATCACTATGCAGTCTGCTTACCTGTTATGCGATCGCATAGTGCGTCGCATAACCTCCCTCGCAAAAACCATGGGGCAAGAATGCGACAACTATGTGGTCCGCATACCCAAAATACGATCGCATTCTGGGTCGCATAGTTGTCCTCAATTTGGACAGGCTACTGTCCAGGTATGCTACCACTATGCGGTCCGCATACCTGTTATGCGATCGCATAGTGCGTCGCATAACCTCCCTCGCAAAAACCATGGGGCAAGAATGCGACAACTATGTGGTCCGCATACCCAAAATACGATCGCATTCTGGGTCGCATAGTTGTCCTCAATTTGGACAGGCTACTGTCCAGGTATGCTACCACTATGCGGTCCGCATACCTGTTATGCGATCACATAGTGCGTCTCATAACACGCAATTTCTGGAAAATTTCTTTTTTCAAGTTATGGGATACATAGACCGTTTTAAGAATTTCTACAGTTATAACAACACAGGGACTTATTCGGGCATTATTTTAGACATAGAAATTTTACGGGTCTTTACAAATGGTATGGCCCTTCATGCCTGAATGATAGGCACATGTCTTGTTGGGTTGATCCACCGGGAATAATTATCCATAGCAACGACACGAATGTGAGTGACGTAACCAACTTTGGCAATTGGGGTGTACTGTCTACGTGGTCTTCGGTCAAAATTTGGTCGTGGTTTTTGGTAGTTTTGGTCTGCGGGTGGTAATATGTGAGTTGAGTATTATAGGCATGATATGTGGTATCAGGTTGTTGGTATCTGGAGGGTAAAGGTTGGTATGTGGGTGGAGGTGTTTGGTATGTGAGAGGAGACTTAGGACCCTGGGCTACCATTATGGCACCTACTTCTTTCTTTTTCGAAATACCTTCCGATTGCAAAGCTTTATTCGTGGCCTGTAGCGCCTCGAAGTTGGTTACCATCCCACTCTTAATCCCTTCTTCTATTCTTTCTCCTAGCTTGATGATGTTGGAGAATTTGTGATTTTCAATAACCATTAACCTTTCATAATAATGCCGGTCTTGAGCTCTGATGAAGAAATTATTCATTTGTTCTTCTTCAAGTGCTGGCCTTCTTTCGGCGCTTCTGATCTCCAATGAGTAGCATACTCGCGGAAGGTTTCTGTTGACTTCTTCTTGAGGTTTTGAATGTAGAAAACGTCTAGCGCATTTTCCATGTTGAATCTAAATCTTTCCATGAAGTCTGACACAATGCTTACCCAACTAACCCACTTCTTTGGGTCTTAACTGATGTACCAAGACAAAGCATCTCATGTGAGGCTTTGCATGAACAATTTCATGCAAATTTGTTCATTCTTGCCCACTCCTACAAGTTTGTCACAATATGTTCTCAGATGTACCTTCGGATCACCAGTCCCATCAAACATTTCGAACTTGGGAGGTTTGTAACCCTCCGGCAGTTCCACATCCGGTTGAATACACAGGTTCTCAAAGTTTAGACCTTCAACGCCTTTACCGACTTCAACATTCTGAACTCTACCGGCGAGCTTCTTGAGTTCCTCTGCTATGTTCTTAATGAGCAGACCTTTTCGGTTGATTCGGGTATGTATATGGCTTGTTGCGGAGTATGGGGTAAAATTTACATATATGTCAGATTATTTTGGTGGTCTCCAGGAACTTGGGTATAAGGGTGGTCATTGGTTCAGTTTTGGGGATCAAGAGTAGGTTGTGGTGCATTCTGGGGAGTGTGATAAGTAGTGGTTTAGGGGTATTAAGCTGGATGATGAGGGTGTTGTTAAGGAGTTGGTACTTGTGGAGGATTAGGATTCTGAGGAGGTGTGGGATACTGGTGTGGTGCAGGAGGATTTGGTGGTGGGTTTTGGTTTTGTGTGTTTTGTGGTGGTGTCTGGTTCTGGGTAGTCGAATTTTGCTGGTTAATGTCGGGGACATGGAGAGTGAGGGAAAGGTTTGCCAAGTTTCGAACCTGCTCAAGTTCGCCTTATAGTTCCAACATTTTCTGTTCCAGACGTAAGACCAATTCATTCTGCGCCGGAGTACTTCGATCATCCGAGGTTTCAACGTTTTCTGCCATGGTAGCATTGTCTTTTCTGATACCACTCAAATCATCCATTTTCCCTTTTTCTTTGCCTTTGGGATCGCTTGGAGGAGAAGGAGGTGGAGGACATCTGGATCTAGTGTGATATGCTGACGATGCCAATATGCACGAACCAACCTTGGGGAATGGTAATAATAAAAAGAAAATAAAAACAAAACAAAAGGTATCCAAGTTAGTAAGGAAAATTGAAAGAATGCTTGCGGTATTAAAACATGTTTTGCAAGGTCATGCAATAATTCGTATCCTAATTTACGGGACCTCATTATGCCTGAGATAGGCCTAAGCGACATATAGACTTGGAGAAAATCGATGCCAATAATTGCGTCATTTCAGTAATGCAAAAAATGAGTCAAACCTTTACTAAATCAAAAATATTAATAAAGTTACTAATGGCATTTAGCCTTATTACAATCGAGATATAAAGCTAAGATAGAAAGCGGTAAAGAATATCATTTCCTAGTCTACTTGGTCCTTGAAGGACCTTCCCCGTGCTTGGCTCTTTTGACTCCATCAATCAGGTTCCCCAGATCGCGCATATCCAACAATAAGTAAGCCTTTGATAGATTCCTTCCTTCATTGTCATCCGTGCTTTGACAATCTGAGAGTCGCTTCCTCATCTTTCCTTCAAGCTCCACAAATCCTTGTTTCAAGTATTCCAATCTCTCTGTTGACTTAGCCGCAATTTCCTTCCATTCTTTTATTGCTTCCATGTTCACTTTCTGCTGTTCCAGATGTTTGGCTTGAGATTCAAAAACCCTTTTGTGTAGCCTTCTATACTTAACCTTATATCTTAGAAGCTCCATCTATGATCCTATATTTTAGATCGACTCCTGGCTTGATGTATCCCGCTACATCGTCCACCAACCACAATGGATAGAAGTACACATGACCGACATAATACATGTCTGGCTCAATGGTTTCTCTTTCCACGATGATGTTTTGGTTCCACATATGTGTGCCTCGAACTTCAATGGAATGACGTCCCCTTTGAAATCTTCCTTATACTGGACCATGTTGGATACTTGGGGTATGTCCTGTTTTCTTCCCGCTTGTCTCATTACCCTTATAGGAGCATAAGGATAGATGCCTCACAACCCGATCAATAACAAATGAGTATTATCTCTTGACCTGATGATGAAATAACTACTAGGAAATCATTCAAACATCTAATGTATTTGCTCGTCTGTCAGATTGCTGAAGAAACGCACCCAACTTACAACATTTC
The DNA here is from genome assembly GCA_005239525.1 of Nicotiana knightiana. Taxonomy (NCBI): domain Eukaryota; kingdom Viridiplantae; phylum Streptophyta; class Magnoliopsida; order Solanales; family Solanaceae; genus Nicotiana; species Nicotiana knightiana. The sequence goes on from ML392310.1 coordinate 30,387, forward strand.
CAGGTTGTGCAAACATGTCTGGGATAAATGTCATTCAATGGCCTTCATAGAAGCTCTTGATGATATTCTCCCCTCTGAAAGTGTTCAAATAGCCAAACTTATAGTAACACATTACAACCTTCTAAGTTTTCAAATCCATGCTTGCATCAATCTAGAGTGCGGTATATTTTAGCTAAGATCATAGGGATGATGGTATAAGTTTGTCCTTCGATGCCTTCCGTCAAAGTCCTATAGACCATGACTAAATGAGTATGGATCCTTCCCTCTTTCATTGGAAATATCAACAACCCCAAGAAGAAGACAATGAACACATAAACCCGGCGGTGCGTCCAACCCAAGGAAGTAATCGCAAGTTCATCATGATAAAGACGATAGGACTTGATACGCCCATGCCGTTCGTAAAGAAATTTGAAAGGGATGTATGACTTCTTTAAACAGAGTAGATCATCAATTTTCTTGACACCCAACATCTTTAGAAAATGGGGAGGGGGGGGGGGGCGATTCTCTGGAACTAGTAATCCTGGGCTATCCCATGGCAACTTAGAGAAGCCTCCTATTTCTTCCAAGAGAGGAGTCATTTCTGTATCGCCTAATCGAAAGACGACCCTTTTCTTATCCAGAACATGGTATCGGCTTCAATAAATGACCTATTTGGTTGAATAGCAAGGATGGCATATTACCCAATACTCTTCTCACATGGTTCTTGTTTCAAGGTGCAAGGTATTTCCATCAATCGAGTAGCAAGGGTGGGATATTTTGGACCATAGCGAACCTGGGGACTTCGTGCCTCATATTCTGCAAACAAACAAAAGTTAGCCCTTTCCCCCTCCAGATTTGGCTATTGACGCAATAATGATCAACACATTGGCTCATTTTCTCCAAGAAATGCACATAATATGATAGTGCCCATTGGGATTGCGGAAATCCAGTCTGACATTGGACAAGGTTTATCTTAGCGGGTTGTTACGTTAATAATGCTCCAACCCATACTAGGTTCAGCATGATGCATGTACATTTTAAGTTGGAGTAGGGTTTCTAGAATGGTCTAGACTGGTACTCGTAAGTGGAAAACTTGAGAGGGAAAGGCACGGGACATTCGATTGCACCGTTGATCGACTAGTCTAGCGCAAATAAGCCTTTCTGATTTTAAAATGACAATTTTGGAAGAGCGCCGACACTCATCAAGCGCCGCTATGTTGATAATTGGCACGAGTGGAGTATGATGTGGAGCATGTTTTATGCAGAGATAATAACACGTTTCCAAATATTTACATGATAAAATATGTGAAAGTAGTAAATACAATAGCAAAGTAAACGTAAAAAAAAAAAGACAAAAGGAAGAAGTCAGTTTAGTTCGCAAAATATATGCAAAAATGTAATAAAGCAAGTAAAGGATTAGGCATGATATAGAAATTTTGACAAGATAAAAGAGAGGTCATAACAAGTAAAGGTGAATAGGGGGAGGGATGTGCATATCATAGCAGATTTAAACAAATAAAGGTGAGGAAGGGAAGGGATGTGCATGTAACAAAGAAAGGAATCCACATAAGCCAAGATTCATTATGGTAAGAGCCTAAGTGTGATATCCCCAGCGGAGTTGCCATGCTGTCGTGCCCCTTTTTCTCGCGAAATCGGGTTTTGATGTGTGACAACTCTTTAAATAGGTGTTAAAAGAGAAGAGTTGCCACCTAACGATGTTAAGGTGCGTTAGGGCATCTATTTGCAAATAACTCTATTTGTCTAGTCAACGTCACAAAAGATCGGGTAAGGGCTCAAATTACCTCAAAGAGAAGGTGTTAGGCACTCTTCAAGGTCCACAACTATGGGTCTCGATCGAACTTAAAACTATGTGGATTATGTAACTAGCCTAGGTGATTAAATAAAGAGGGTATAAAAATCGAAGGAATTAGTATAACACAATGAGAATTGGTACAAATTCTAAATGATTACAAGGATACAAATGCATTGGTCTATGTTGAACGACTAAGTGTAGATATCAAGTATATAAAGAAAAATTGGGGTCCCAAGTTTTTTAGCCTAAAGGATCACCCCGTGAAACATAAATAATACTTCACAACCTCCTCTAGGTAGGAGTTGCTCATATTATTCAGCGAGCACAGACTATCATCTCCTGCTACCTGATTACTATGTTCAAGTTGTTTACCTAAAATCATTCTAATTCAATTCTGAGTCGTACCCTATGGGTGCGCTAACCGTCCCATGCCTATGGTCCAGGAGGCTTTGGACCTACTATTTGGGTGGTTCTAGACTTTACTTATGTTTCTCAAAAATGATAAAACTAAGCGACATTCAAACAACTAGGACTTCACGTAAAGACAATTAAAGGCCCAAGTTAGCCTCCACACATAACAACAAATGCACGCGGGTAGATTTCATATTATGCAGTAGGCAGTTTCTGAATCGAGGTGTTGCTTAAACCTATAGGCATGGCTTCTTAGTGACCACACCGTTTAAGAATATCTCATGGGAAGTGCTGCAATTCGGATTATCGAGATTATAGATTACAAGTTATGAAAACCAATATACATGATCTCTAAGTGATTCGCACAATGAGACAGTGAAAGCCGTTGAAAAACTCGGAATTACTCATATTTTATCCTATTGGCATGCTTTCTAAGAGAGTAGAAATATTTATATCCAGGTTCTCTAATAATTATTATATTTATCGCGTATTCCTATAGATATTGTCTCGCCCCATTTTTTCTCGCGGAGTCCGGGTTTTGACGTTTCGGGACAACTCCCTTCCTTTTGGGATGAAGTATGGGATTTGAAGAGTCTCCACCTAACGGATTAAGGTGCGTTAGGGAATCTAAAGCAAATAACTCATAAACCCATTTACATCACCAGAGATTGGGTAAGGGCTCAAATTACCTTGAGGGTAAGGTGTTAGGCACCCCTCGAGGTCCACAATGGTGGGTCCCGGCCAAACTTAATTTAAACGAATTAGTCCTTAAAGTAAAATAAAACAGTTTAAAAAACAAATAGAGATTACTTTAAAACGGAAATTAAAGGGGTCCTAGGTTTATTAGCACTTCTATGTAATACTCGGTAACCTTCCTGAAATAGAGGTGTTACGCGTAGCATTAGCGCACATATCATCATCTCCTTTACTACCCAATTACCCTCCCCTTTATTAATTATTACCTAAGCGTTCTAATAGTATCCAATGCGTACCTTATGCGTGCTCTACCCATCCCTTACCTATGGCCCTGGAGGTGTTTAGGACCTCTATTTTAAGGTGGTTCTCGACTCACCTATGTTGATTAAAAGGAGAGCGAAAAACAAAAAATTAAATTGGACTGTCACATAAGGAGCAATTAAGGGGGCTCATGTTTACCTCCACAAATAGGCAAACAAATGCACGCTATTCAGACAAGCGATTTTTAATGATTTAGGATCCTATAGGCAAGATATCTAAATAAGCATAAACAGAATATATAGCAGTTTTATTAAAGCGAGGATGTGAGTATCCATCAGTTTGCCTACTGATCTTATCACTTACTGAATCTGGGCACGTTTCAAGCAGAAAGAAAATCACAATTTTAAACCCAGGATTTTAATTATCCTACAGGCTTGTCTAAGTGATAACCGGGCAGAATCCAAGACCATAATTTATAAACCAGAGATTGATTTTAACGGGAAGATTTTGTTTGTTTTTTAGATCCTATAGGCATGCTTTCTATGTTCTGAAACTGATTACAAGCATTATTTCCTATAGACATGATATCTAAACACAGAAACTGATTTTTACACTTTATTTCCTATAGGCATGATATCTAAGTGTCAAGACTAATTTTGATATGTGTTTCCTATAGGCATGATGTCTAAGTGTTGAAACCGTTTTTACACTTATTTCCTATGGGCATGATATCTAAGAGAGTGGAGATGTTAACAGAATGTTAGACAAGTTTGATAATTCCCAAAGAAGATCCTATATGCATGCTTTCTAATGCACATTGAGACTTGGGAATATGCATAAACATGGATTTTGATGCAGAATTGATAAACGTCCTACAACAGGATTTCTAGGATGCAGGTGTGAAATTTAGGACAACAAATAATGAGATAAGTCCTATAGGCATGGTCTCTAATTCATATAAATAATCACAACAATCCTATAGGCATGATTTCTACCCGAACCCAACAAAAATATATATAAAAATACCTCCCAACTTTTACTAGTAACCCCATATCTATTTTACAAAGATTATTATTATATGCCAAAACAAATGAATTACATAACGAAAATCACTATACTATAGGGAACCTTGGCATGCCTAAAGTTAACCTGGAAGTCAGGCCTTCAATTAAGTCTGGACTACACCAGCAGTTCATAATAACATCACTGGGCTTCTGGTGTGTCAAATTTCCCAAGGGCCTCAGTGACCCCGGGCAATGCTCACACCAGAACCTTTTCAAAGAAACAGTTTTTGTAAACAAGTTTGGAAGGTCAGCCCCAATGTGTCAGAGTTCAGAGGAGTCTCATGCAAATAGGGAGGTAGGGCTTAGCCTCATGCAAAGTTCGGGACAGGGCTTAGTCCCACGCAGGGAGAAGGCAGTGATTAGCCTTATGCAAAGTGGGGGCAATGCTTAGCCTCATGCAGGATTTGAGATAATGCTTAGCCTCATGCAGGATTTGAGACAATGCTTAGTCTCATGCAAATAGAAGTCAGAGCTTAGCCTTATGCAAATATGAAGGCAATGCTTAGCCTCATGCAGGATTGAGACAGAGCTTAGTCTCATGCAATGAAAAAATAATAGTTGATAGCAGAATATTTCTTAGTTGGGAATGAGTTCGGTATCTTTGTTGTTATGAAGGCGGTGATTCCAAGGTGTGCATATTCCTTTTCCTACATTCAAATAAAAATCGTGAGTTTTGCAAGGGGGAGGTTGATTCGTGCCTCCGTCGGCTTGCTTGGTTTTCTCCACTCTGTCTGAAGACCCTGTTCAAATTATTGGGGCAGCATTAGCTAAAGTAGAGTTTATTTCAAAGGCAGGCATGCATAGTTTTCAAAGACATAGTAAAATACAGTTTAGAAATTGGTTAGATGAACCGGTGACTGTGACACGATCAGAGACATCACGACTTCTTCTGCCGTATAATTTTGAGGGTCCTCCTCAAAATTCTGCCCCAGTTTACTAGACAACATTTCTGACTGCTCTATATGCTGCGATTCGCTGAACTTGCTTCGAAATTTTGAGGGTTCTCCTCAAAATTCTTCCCCAGTTTCTGATGATAGGGAAAATGGAAATTTTATTGAATTGTGATCAAACCACAGGGCTGCCTACGTATCCCCTATTAAACGAGAATCAGGTCGAGCGTAGTTCAATTTACATCATATGAGGAGACATAAATAGTTTACACATAGTATCATTTGACTGCATTTGAATTGATAGGCTTTGGCCTGATTTCTCCATCCATTTCTTCGAGTATGAGGGCTCCTCCTGTCAGTACTTTGTGGACCATGTAAGGATCTTGCCAGTTGGGAGAGAATTTCCCTTTGGCTTCATCTTGATGCGGAAAGATCTTCTTTAACACCAGCTGTCCCCGTGTGAACTATCTTGGTTTGAATCTTTTGTTAAAAGCTCTGGACATTTTGTTATGATAAAGCTGGTCGTGGCACACTGCATTCATCCTCTTTCCGTCTATGAGGGCTAGTTGCTCATAGAAGCTCCTTATCCATTATGCGTCGCTGAGCTCGGCTTTTTGTATGATTCTCAAGGAACGAATTTCCACTTCGGCGGGAATGGCAGCCTCAGTACCATAAACCAGCAGATAAGGAGTTGCCCCGGTTTATGTGCGGACTGTTGTACGATATCCCAGTAAGGGGAATGGTAGCTTCTTGTGCCATTGTTTGTGAGTTTCTACCATTTTCCTCAGTGTCTTCTTGATGTTTTTCTTGGCAGCTTCCACGGCCCCGTTCATTTGGGGTCTATACACTGTGGAATTCTTGTACTTGATTTTGAAAGTCTCACACATGGCTTTCATCAGATCGCTGTTGAGATTGGCAGCATTGTTAGTGATGATGGACTCTAGAACCCCGAACCGACAAACAATTCGGTCACGAACAAAATCCACACTGACTTACTTGGTTACAGCTTTGTAAGATGCAGCTTCAACCCATTTAGTGAAGTAGTCGATAACTACTAAAATAAACTGATGTCTGTTTGAGGCGGTGGACTCGATTAGACCAATGGCATCCATTCCCCAAGCGGCAAAGGGCCAAGGTGATCTTGTTGCATTAAGCTTGTTTGCATGGTAATTTTATCATATCTGCATGTACTTGACATTGGTAGCATTTCTAAACATACCGAATGCTATTTGTTTCCATGGTCATCAAGAAATAGCCTACCCTGAGTATCTTTTTGGCCAAGACAAAACCATTCATATGCGGGCCGTAGGTCCCGGCATGTATCTCCTCGACCAAATTAGAAGCTTCCTTTGCGTCGACACACCTTAATAGTTCCATATCAGGAGTTCTTCTATATAGGGTTACTCCACTCTGGAAGAAATGATTGGACAACCTCCGGAGCTTGCGTTTCTGAGTATGGTTTGCATGTTATGGGTGTTCTCCCTTTTCCAAATACTCCTTGATGTCGTGGAACCAAGGCTTACCGTCTGCCTCCTCTTCGATGTAAGCACAATATGCCGGCTGATTATGGATCCTTACCGGGATAGGATCGATGAAGTTCTTGTCTGGATGTTGTATCATTGATGACAAAGTAGCCAATGCATCGGCAAACTCATTCTGAATTCTGGGGACATGCCTAAACTCTATCTTCGTGAACCTCTTCTTCATTTCTTGCACATGATGCAGATATTCTCTCCTTGTACCTGATGCACAAGCAAATCCGAATCACCGATTACTAGCAGTTCCTGAATGTTCATGTCAACAGCCATGTTGAGCCCTAATATGCAAGCTTCATTTTCCGCCGTGTTGTTGGTGCAGGGGAATCTGAGTTTCGCAGATACCAGATAATGTTGACTAGTTTCTGATACCAAGACGGCTCCAATGCCGACTCCTTTGAAGTTTGCCACTCCGTCAAAGAACATTCTCCAACCGTCGTAGGCTTCATCAATGTCTTCTCCTACGAATGATACCTCTTCATTGGGAAAATACCTTTTCAAGGGCTAGTATTCTCCTCCCACAGGGTTTTCAGCAAGATGGTCTTCCAGTGCCTGTCCCTTGACTATTTTCTGAGTTACATAGACGATGTCGAATTCACTCAACAAGATTTGCCATTTAGCCAGATTCCCAGTGGGCATGGGGTTTTGGAAGATGTATTTCAAAGGATTCGTCCTTGATATGAGATATGTTGTATAGGCACATAAGTAATGCCGCAGCTTCTGAGCTATCCAGGTCAAGGCATAGCAGGTACGTTCCAACAGAGAGTATCGTGCTTCATAAGGTGTAAACTTCTTACTCGGGTAGTAGATGTCCTTTTCTTTTCTCCCTGTCTCGTTGTGCTGCCCCAGAACGCAGTTGAAAGCTCCATCTAGCACTGCAAGGTAGAGTAGCAGTGGTCTACCTTGCTCTGGCGGGACTAAAACTGGTGGTGTTGATAAGTACTCCTTGATTTTTTCAAAAGCCTTTTGACAATCCTCGGTCCAACTAGTTGCAGCGTCCTTCTTCAACATCTTGAAAATCGACTCACATATTACTGTGTACTGTGCTATGAAACAGCTAATGTAGTTAAGGCGTCCCAGGAAACTCATCACATCTTTCTTGCTCTTTGGCGGTGGTAATTCTTGGATGGCTTTGAACTTCGATGGATCCAATTCTATTCCCCGGCGAGTGACGATGAATCCCAATAGCTTTCCGGAAGGAACACCGAATGCTTACTTTGCGGGGTTTAGCTTTAGGTTTTACTTCCGCAGTCAGTCAAAGAATTTCCTCAAGTCTGCTATGTGATATGTGGCCTTCTTGGATTTAATAATGACATCATCCACATATACCTCTATTTCTTTGTGTATCATGTCATGAAACATAGTAGTTATGGCCTTCATGTAGGTGGCCCCAGCATTATTTAGGCCGAATGGAATCATCTTGTAGCAGTACACACCCCACGGTGTAATGAAAGCCATTTTCTCAGCACCCTCCTCGTCCATCCAGATTTGATGGTAACCGGTGAAGCAATCCACAAAAGACTGGAGTTCATGCTTGGCACAATTGTCGATCAAGATGTGTATATTTGGAAGCGGGAAATTATCCTTTGGGAGGCTCTGTTGAGATCCCGATAATCGACACAAACTCTAGCTTTCCCATCCTTCTCCGGAACTGGAACAATGTTGACTAGCTAAGTTGGATATTCAACTACCCTGAGGACCTTGGCTTTGATCTGCTTAGTAACCTCTTTGTTGACTTTCAGGCTCATATCAGGCTTGAATTTCCAGAGTTTCTGCTTTACGGGCGGACACATTGGATTTATGGGCAACTTGTGGTCCACAATGGACGTGCTTAATCTGGTATATCGTCGTAAGACCACGCAAAGATGTCCTCATACTATTTCAAGAACCAAGTGTACTCCTCTTTCTCTGATGGTGACAAGTGGATGCTGATATGGGTCTCCTTGACAGTTTCAGAATTTCCCAAGTCAACTATCTCAGTTTCGTCCAAGTTGGACTTAGTTTTGTCCTCAAAATCCTTTACTTCTCTAACGATCTCTTCGGGTATTGCATCCTCTTATTCGGAATCACTATCCTTTTGTTGCGTTGTTTCATTACATGTCAGAGTTGCCGATTCATCGAGATAGGAAATAGTAATGTTGTATGGATAAAGATATGAGAGAAAAGTGGTAATAATAAACATCAATTCATTGAAAGCGTTAAAAAAGGTGATTTTCAATAATTTAAATAACGTTTTGGAACATCGAAAATATTATTAAAAACAAAATGCAAAAAGGGAAATATATTTTCTAGAAAAGAAAAATTTAAACAATGTTGTTCAGCCTTGCTACCCTGGACTCATCGAGCCCTCGATGGTCTGACAGTCCAGTTCTTGAGGAATGTTCCTCTCTCCATAGCTTGGATAGTAGGACCTTCCTCCTCCTCCTCCTCGACAATTACACAACAGTCCATGTCATCATCTTCCAAGAACAAATTCCTTAATGAATCCAATGCTTCTTCTTCCCCTGATCCCCATATAATATAGTCATGATGGAACTTCTGACTCAGGTGTGGCACAGGCTACTCAAGTGGATAGTATGGACCATGCCATGGTGGTGACCAATCATTGTATTCCTGCCAGGTGTACTGATTTCCCAACCCGAAAGTGGTACCATGGCGCTTTGGTTGTATGGGTTTGGAGATGCCCTGAAGATTTTTACCAAGTCCTTTGCCGGGCTCATATCCTCTCCATGCTAGCATACTTTTTATCTTGCTACTCCACTACTTATCTTTCTCGATTGCGTTAACCCGTTCAATATGATGATAGGTTTCTCCACCTAACCTTCTTCTGTTTTCAATCACGGGGATAGTCTGACTAGTGTAAATGGGGTTTCTCCCATCTCCATGGGTAATCACTTCTTGGTGGTTCCACTCGAACTTCACAGCCTGATGCAAAGTTGATGCTACAACCCTAGCGGCATATATCCATGGTCGTCCCCACGACAGATTGTAAGAGGCGGATATGTCCAGTACATGAAAACTCAACATCAAACCATGTAAGACCCATCTGCAGGCAGAGATTAGTTTCTCCAATGGTAGCTCTCTGAGACCCGTCGAATGCTTTCACATTCATAGTTCCCTCTCGTATCTCATGTAGCCTTTGCCTAACCTCTTCAACATTATCAATGGGAAAATGTTGAGGCTTGATCCTCTGTTAATCAGAACTCTGGCGATGAATTTTTCTTCACATTGCACTGTGATGTGATGTGCAGTGCCCTGTTGTGATTCAAACCTTGAGGTGGCAGCTCGTCCTCGTGGAAGGTGATTTTGTGGCTTTCTAGCACCTGCCCCACCATATTGGCCATTTCTCCACCATTGATGTTGTTGGGTACATATGCTTCACTCAACAGCTTCATTAGAGCATTCTTGTATGCCTCAGAATTTTGCAGCAGTGACAGGATAGATATATGAGTGGGAGTCTTGTTCAGATGATCAACAACAAAGTACTCCCTTGCATGTACCTTCCTCCAGAGGTCATCTAGACCAGTCTCAATGACAGGCGGTTTGTTAGAAGCTTTCTTGCTGGTTTCTCCTAAATGTTCATGTGTATAAACCCTTCCTGTTCTGATCATTCCTTGTGCAGCACCGGATTCTTCTGTCTTTGACTTTCCCTTCCTTCTAGCCTCGGACACATAATCCCAAGGTACAACATTGGAATTGAAGGGTGGTGTGGATTCCACCGTTATAGTGAAAGGTGTGGCCACCTCCATTTCAAATGGAATGAGTGGTGTTACTTCTACTTCTAAAGGAACCGATGCGGCTATCTCGACTTCAACTGGCGGCTGTACCTGCACCATAATGGGATTGAGTGTGACTGCAGGTTTCTTAAGATCATCACCTTCTCGAATAAGCCCAATTGATCCCTCAGGATCCCATTCTTCATCAGTTTCTATCACATTGACCCCTCCACCCCTATTATCTGGTAGAGTATTGTTGCGGACATTGGGTGCAACTTCCTTCGCCTGTATGACCTTACTATCAATCAGTGTTTTGATCTTGTCTTTCAAGGTGCGACACTCATCAATAGTGTGTCCCTTCATGCCGGAATGATATGCACATGTCTTGTTTGGATTGACCCATTGAGATGAATTCTCCATTGCCACAGAGGGAATATGGGTGACATATCCAGCGGCTTTCAACCTTTCATACAATTGGTCGATGGGTTCAGGAATGGCGGTGTACTGTCTGGGTGGTTTGCGATCAAAATTAGGCCCGGGTTTTTGGTAGTTTGGACGAGTTGGAGGTGAGTGATAATAGGATGGTTGGGTGTTATAGGTGTGGTAGGCTGTGGCAGGTTGAGAATATCTAGGAGTCGAAGGTTGGTATGCAGGTTTAGGTGTTTGGTATGTGAGTGGAGGGGTATGGTATACAAATGGAGTTTTGGGTCCTTGGGCAACCATTAATGTTCACACATCTTTCTTCTTTGATATACCACCTGATTGCAATGATTTGTTCATGGCCTGCAGTGCATCGAAATTTGTCACCATCCCTCTTCAATCCTTTCTCCGGGTTTGATGATTTCAGAGAACTTATGGTTCTCAATAACCATTAGCCTTTCATAATTCTGTGGATCATGTGCCCTGGCAAAGAACTTGTTCATCTGTTCCTCATCTAATGCTATTCTAATCTTGGCTGCTTCCGACCTCCACCGAGTAGCAAATATCGCGAAAGGTCTCAATTGGCTTCTTCTTTAAGTACTAGATATAGAAGACATCCAGCGAATTCTCCATATTAAATTTGAACCTGTCCATGAAGTCAGACACCATGCTCACCCAATTGGCCCACTTCTTAGGATTCTGGCTTATGTACCAGGACAGGGCATCTCCGATAAGACTTCTCATGAAGAGCTTCATTCGAATCCTTTCATCTTTTCCAACCCCTACGAGCTTGTCACAATAAGTCCTCAGATGAACTTTGGGTTCACCCGTTCCGTCAATCATTTCGAACTTGGGAGCTTGTAACCCTCCGGCATTTCCACATATGGTTGTATGCATAGATCCTCATAGTTCAATCCTTCTATCCCTTTACCCCCTTCAACACCCTGAACTCGACTTGTCAACTTCTTGAGTTCCTCTGCCATGTTTTTGATGAGCAGGTCCTTTTCAGCGGATTCTGGTGTATAGGAGATTGGTTGAGTGGAGTGAGGTAGGGTTTCCACGTATATAGGGTTGTTCTGGTCAAGGCCAAGAGTTTGGGCATAATGATGATCATTAGTGGAGTTTTGGGGTTCGGGAATAATTTGTAGGATATTTTAGGGAGTATGATAGGTGGTTTGCTGGTATTGAGGAGGGAGAGGTTGATTTTGAGGTGGGGTGGTATACTGTTGAGGTGTGGGAGGATTCTGTGGGCGTTTGTTGGGTGTGTTTTGAGGTGGTACAGGGTTCTGGGTGCTTAGGTGATTGATGTATGGGATGTTGAGTGTGAGAGAGAGGTTTGTTAAGCTACGGATCGGCTGAAGCTCTCCCTGAAGTTTGAGTATTTTCTGCTCAAGTCATGCAACCACATCATTTGGGGCCTGAATACCCCGACCATCGGAAGTTTCTGCATTCTCAACATATGCATTATTATCCGTTCTGATGCCTTTCATATCATCCATTTTAGCTTTCCCTTTTCCTTTCGGTACACTTGTAGGAGGAGAAGGTGGAGGGCCCCTGGATCTGGTATGATAAGCTGATGATGCCATTATGCGTGAACCAACCTTGGGGAATGGGAATAATTAAAAAAGGAAAGAAAAACAAAAGGTAACCAAGTCAGTAAGAGTTCTAAAAAAAAGTATTTTTAGTATTTAAACATATATTGCGGGAATGTAAATTCGCGTCATGTTTTGGGAGCCTCGTTGTACCCGAGGTAGGCCTGGCGACAAGTTGATTTGGAGAACTTAAGTGCCAATAATTTCCTCATTTCATTAATGTAAAATAGATGAATCTAAAGCGACACTAAATAAGATAAGGCACTAATGGCACTTGGCCTTATTACATTTGAAAAGCAAGTAAATCTAATCTACTTGGTCCCATAAGGACCTTCCCCAGGCTCGATCTTCTTAGCTCCATCGATCAGGTTCCCAAATTCGTGCATGCCCAACAACAGGTACACCCTTGCTAGATGTACTCCTTCTCCTCCCTCAGCATTTTGGCAGTCGGCGACTCTTTTCCTCGTCTTCCCCTCCAACTCCATCAGACCCCGCTTCAAATATTCCAACCTTTCATTAGATTTGATAGCCCTTTCCCTCCATTCATTGATCAGTTCCATATTAGTCTTGTGTTGCTCCAGAAGCTCAGCCTCGTACTCATGAACCCTTTTGCGTATTTTTTTGTATTTCACTTGGGCTTCAGCAACTTTGTCTATGAACCTGTTTCCCCGACGATTCTCAACTCAACTATCCCTGCTATGCTGTCTTCCAACCATGATAGGTAAAAGCGTACATTCCCTGCGTGGTACTTGTCTGGCTCGATGGTGTCCCTTTCTACAATAATCTTTAGGTGAAACATATGTTGAGCTTCACATTTGTATGGGATGTCGTCATCCTGAAAATCTGCCCTGCAACGACTTATTTTAGAAACTAGCGGTATGATTTGCTTCCTGCCTACCCGTCTCATAACCCCGGTAGGAACATAAGAGTATATGCCCCTTAACCCGATCAACACCAGGTGCAGATCGTACCTAGATCTGATGATGAACTCACTGGTAGGGAACCATTCGAACATCCATTGAACCTGGTCCTCAGTCAAATTGTCAAGAAACTGCGCCCATTCCGTAGCATTTTCCAGTTGAGCAAACCTGTCTGGGATGTAAGTCCTTCTCTTAGGGTGATGCAAGTCTATATGATCATTCCATGACCTTCGTGGAAACTGTTGATGATATTGACCCCTTTGAGGATGCTCCAATAACAAAACCTGTAGTAGCATATTACAACCCTCAAAGTGTTTGAACCCCTTCTGGCAGTGGTCTAAGGCTCGGTAGATGTCAGCTATGATCATAGGGACAATGGTATATGTTTGTCCCTTGATCGCCTCCATTAAGGTTTTGGCTACCATAGCCAGTCTAGTGTGACTCCTGTCTCCTTTGCTTGGAAATATTATCTTACCCAGGAAGCAAACAACGAACACAAAAACCCTGCGATGAATATGACCCAAGGAAGTGATAGAGAATTCATCATGGAAGATACGATAGGATTTTCTATGACCATATCGTTCATAGAGGTAGTCAAAGGATATGTAGGACTCCTTCAAGAACTCCAAATCATAGTTCTTTTTCAAACCCATCATTTTCAAAAAACCCCTAGCGGTACGGTTTTCCGACACCAATAAACCCGGACTGTCCCAAGGTAATCCAGCGAATCCCCCTACCTCCTCCAAGAGAGGGGTCATTTCTATGTCTTCAAAATGGAACAAGAACCTTTATCCATCACAGAACATAGGGGCCGCTTCGATCAACATATTTTTTGGTTGGATATCCAGTAAAGAAGGTAAGTTTTTGAGGACCCTTTTCACATGGTTTTTTTCACTTGGCGAAAGGTCATCCCACCAATCCATCAACAATGCTGGTATTATTTGGAACATGCCGAACCTGGGGACTTTGTGCCTCATTTCTGCAAAACAGATAAGGTTAGACCCTTTCCCCCTCCAGATTCGACTACTTATACATTAGTGATTAACATATTGGCACTTATTTCTCCAAATTAATGCACATATCGTGGTTGCGTCCGTTGGCATTATGGAAACCCCGGTGGACTTTTGGACAAGGCTTTTCCTAAAGGGTTATTATGTGGACAACATATTAACCCCAGCTAGGTTTTAACCATGATGCATGTACAATAAATCAGAATAAGGTTTCTATAGAGGTCTAAATTGGTACCCTCAAGCGGACAACTTTAGGGGGAAAGGCATAGAACTGTCGACTGCACCGCTGATTGACTAGTTTTACCGCAAATAAGCCTTTCCGAATTCAAAGGGATGATATATAGGAAGAGCGCAACCTCTCATCAAGCGTTGCTATGGTATTGATTACGCACGAGTGGAATATGATGTTGAGCATGATTTATGCAACAGAAAATAGCACGTTGTCACATATTTGAACGTTAAAAATAAGAAATGCGGTATTTAATAATTGAAAAGGCGTATAAAAAAAGAAAGAAAACAAAGAGACAAGTCAGTTTCCATAATAAAGAGTAATAAAACAAGAAAGAGAAATCGTAAAGGCTTAAAAATATAGGCAAATAAATTCACATAAAGTGGGAAAGGGAAAGGGTGTGCAAGTATTAACAGAATAAAGCATCCTTAAAGACTAATTCACAAAAATCAGGTTCGTTATTGTAGGAGCCTAAGGGTTATCCCCAGTAGAGTCGCCATGCTGTCGCGCCCCTTTTTTTCCTCGCGGAGTCCGGGTTCTGAAATTTTGGGACAACTCCCTTCATTTTGGGACAGGGTATGAGATTTGAAGAGTCGCCACCTAACGGATTAAGGTGCGTTAGGTAACCTAAAGCAAATAACTCATAAATCGGTTTACATCACCAGAGATTGGGTAAGGGCTCGAAATTACCTTGAGGGGAAGGTGTTAGGCACCCCTCGAGGTCCACAATTGTGGGTCCCGACCAAACTTAATTTAAGCGAATTAGTCCTTAAGGGAAAATAAAATAGTTAAAAAAACAAATAAAGATTACTTTAAAACGGAAATTAAAAGGGTCCTAGGTTCATTAGCATATAGGATCACTTATGTGCAATACTCGGTAACCTTCCTCAAATAGAGGTGTTACGTGTATCATTAGCGCATATGTCACCATCTCTTTTACTACCCAATTACCCACCCCTTTATTAATTATTACCTAAGCTTTCTAATAGTATCCAGTGCGTACCTTATGCGTGTACTACCCGTCCCTTACCTATAGCCCTGGAGGTGTTTAGGACCTCTATTTTAAGGTGGTTCTAAACTCACCTATGTTGCTTAAAAGGAGAAAACTAAGCGAAAAACAAAAAATCTAATAGGACTATCACATAAGGAGCAATAAAGGGGGCTCATATTTACCTTGACAAATAGGCAAACAAATGCACGCTATTCAGACAAGCGATTTTTAATGATTTAGGATCTTATAGGCAGGATATCTGATCATAAACAGAATATATAGCAGTTTTATTAAAGCGAGGATGTGAGTATCCATCAGTTTGCCTACTGATCTTATCACTTACTGAATCTAGGCACGTTTCAAGCAGAAAGAAAATCACAAGTTTCAACCCAGGATTTTAATTATCCTACAGGCTTGCCTAAGTGATAACCGGGAAGAATCCTTTGGACATCGTATCTAAGCGTTAATCAGACCATAATTTATAAACCAGAGATTGATTTTAACGGGCAGATTTTATTTTTTAGATCCCATAGGCATGCTTTCTATGTGCTGAAACTGATTACAAGCATTATTTCCTACAGACATGATATCTAAACATAGAAACTGATTTTTACACTTACTTCCTATATGCATGATGTCTAAGTGTCAAGACTGATTTTGATATGTGTTTCCTCTAGGCATGATGTCTAAGAGTTGAAACCGTTTTTACACTTATTTCCTATGGGCATGATATTTAAGTGAGCGGATATGTTAACAGAATGTTAGACAAGTTTTATAATTCCCAAAGAAGATCCTACATGCATGGTTTCTAATTCACATTGAGACTTGAGAATATGCATAAACATGGATTTTGATGTAGAATTGATAAACGTCCTATAACATGATTTCTAGGATGCATATGTGAAATTCAGGACTACAAATAATGAGATAAGTCCTATAGGCGTGGTCTCTAATGCATATAAATAATCACAACAATCATATAGGCATGATTTCTACCCGAACCTAACAAAAATATATATAAAAATCCCTCCCATTTTTTACTAGTAACCCCATATCTGTTTTACAAAGATTATTATTACAGGCCAAAACAAATGAATTACATAATGAAAATCACTATACTATAGGGAGCCTTGGCAGGCCCAAAGTCAACCTAGAAGCTAGGCCTTCAATCAAATCTGGAGTACACCAGCAGTTCATAATAACACCACTGGGCTCCTGGTGTATCAAAGTTCCCAAGGGCCTTAGGGACCCCGGGCAATGCTCATACCATAACCTTTTCAAAGAAATAGTTTTTGTAAACAAGTTTGGAAGGCCAGCCCCAATGTGTCAGAGTTCGGAGGAGTATCATGGACTCCGAGGCAGTGCTCACACTGGGGGCAGTACCCTAGATATCTAACAGTAGGAGTTGAAAATAGTATATAAAAGAAGGAAATAGTTTTTTAGGAAAAAACAGTTTGAACTTTTAGAAGTGAATAAAAATAGATTACAAGATTAAAAACTAACAAACAGAACCACATTTAGCATACTGAATTCAGACATGAATTCCAGTAGTTAAACAATCACCAGGAATACTGGAATCATAGACAGAACAGAGTCATAATTAAGTCAAACAAGGTTTCCCATGGTTGGAATTGACTTAGTTCATTAACTATTACTAGATGAGCATATAGACATGTATTAAATAGAGAACAGAATGCTGAAGTTAAATTACTAATCAGACAGTATACATAAAAGGGTGGAAGGATTTTAGAGCACCATTATCCTTGAAAGAAATATACAGAAATCATGAATTAATCAGGAACATGTTAAGGTAAATTATCAGCACATAAAATAGGATAGGATTTGAGGCATGCTAGTTGAGAAATAAGTAAGCAAGTGTCATGGATCAAACCGGAATATACTAACCATACTAACATGTAGGACATGAAAAGTTAACAGGAATTAAGTCATACTAATCCAGAGCAATAAACAGGAAGGACATAGGTTCAACTACATAGCATATTGAATAGAGTATGATAACAGAAATAGGAGCATACAGTTAAGAAGTAGTAAACAGGAAGATGAAAGCAAGTAGAATCCAAGGGTCTATCCTTGTCTTTCAGCCGGCCAGACAGAGCAACAAAATAGAAGTAACAGAAAGACTACAATTGAGAGGGTGTGAGAGAAAGATTTTGTGTGTGTGTTTCTGCGTTTTTCTATGTGTGTTCGTGTGTTTTGAAAAATCAGAATGGGGGATTATATAACACTTATCATGGTAAAACAATAAGGTAGGAAAATCAAGAGTTCACAAATAAGGTATGCAAATCAATCAACCAGTTAATTAGGGCTAAACCCAATCAATTACTAAGACAGAATCCAGGGAAATATCACTTAAATTAGGGGGAATCTCATACGAAATCAGTTAGCAAGCAGGATTGAAGTTAAATAAGGTAAGAATAAATCTAAAGATGCTTTATAGGTCAGTCCAGGTAATCAATACCCAGAAATTATGCCATCAACATAATTAAGGGAGGCAATACCAATTATGAGTTATATATAAGGAAAGAATAAATAAAAAATCTTTCAGAGCAATATCAATTTGAAAAGAAGCACAATTTTAGACCCTAATTAAGCACGTAAATCAATTAATTAATTAACTTAACAGAGCCAAAGTGAACGGGCAAGACCAGTGAGATAAATAATCGAATAATGGAAAACCTTAAGCATATCGAAACACAGAGATAAAACTCAAGCAAAGAAATTAGTCGAACAGTAAAGGAGAAAGGCCAGAGTTGAGCATTTAAACATTTTTTAAAAACATTTGCAGAAACCCTATTGAGAATCAAAACCCTAGCTTTAGGAAAAAAATGAAATCAATTGATAATAGTGGTAAAAAAGAAAGAATCTTAAAGGAAAACCATTAAACAAACTCCAAACACTTCAGATCTAAAAAGATCTGAACCTATTTGACCAAAAATAGTTAGGTTTGTACAAAAATAAACAGAGGTAGAAAAATCGAGTTTTAGACCGGAGATTTGAAGCCATAAAAGCACGAAAAAATGATAGTACTTACAAACAATGGGTGAATACAGACATATTTACCAAGAGACAGAGGGACTCGAACCAAGTATGTTCGAATCTCTTTGAGATCCCGTTAGATAACATGGAAGTCGAACACCCAGTAGAGGTAAGAGGCCAAATAAGGCTTAGAATCGAAGGAATAAACCATAAATTGAAGGGGGTTCAGGTGACGGCGGTTAGGGTTAGGAGGAGGTTGAGAGAAAAGAGAGGAGGAAGAGATTTAGGGGCAGCTGTTTTGAGAGAATGATTAGGGTTTGGGGTCGTTTAGTTAATAAAAATGGAAAGTAAATCCTGGACCGTTGATCTTTTGAGATCAACGGCCACGATTGAACCTAGATTGGGGTGGGTATGGATCAGGGTTATGGGTTAATGTAATTGGGCTGGGGTAGTAATTTGGGCCAGGTTCGAAAAATATCAAAATAAAAAAAAGGCTATTTATGATAAAAATGCTATTGATGCATAAAAAAGATTTAAAATAATTACATAGTATTATAAAAATATAAAAGGTCATTTTCTTGTGAAATAAAGTAATTATGCACTTGTGGGCTATTATTGTAAAGTTATTGCAATTATGACCCTAAAATGTAAATATGGCTATTCGTGAAATAATTAAAACTTAGCATAGATATAAATGATAAAAATTAAGAAAATAAAATTATCATAAAACCATTTGTGATGAAATTAGTAATTATTTATATAATAAAATATTGGGATTAAAAATCCTTTAAAAATGCAGAAATTATGGAAAAATATTAATTTATTCTTATGCATTGTTCTGAAGATATATATGCATTTTGAAAATAATATAGGGAAAATTGGGTCTCAATAGGTATGTTATCTAGGTGGGCAGAGTAATAAGACAACGGAAGCAGTCGATTAGTTAATCAATTAAAGCCCTATAGAAATGGTATCTAGATGGGAATTAGCAAAGGCATATATTAACATGATCCTATAGGCATGCTATCTAATAAGCACACTGCAGTTGCACAAATTGACGAATAATTATTGATGTTTGATTCCTATAGCCATGCTATCTAATAACGCGTAGAAGTAGACATGTGAACAAGTAAAGCACTTAAACTCATGCTTATGATAATTAGACAAGTTGAATGAGTGAGATGTTTGAATTCCTATAGGCATGATACTTATTAGTGTATAGATATAGGCACGCCAAACAAAGTAGAAAACAAGCATGTAGACCCTATAATCATGTTATCTATCCATTCATATGAAATTTAAAGCATCCCAGCCCTCCTTTTATTAACTTCCCCATCATTCGTTATTACAAGTTATTACATGCCATATGAAATAATCAAATATGAATAATTACATCAAAAGACCACTATAGGCCCAATGATAGGCCAAGTATAGATAACCCAATGCTTTTCTATGCTTTCGACAGCTCCAGTAGACCCAGAACCAACTCATGAAACTAGCAGTAAGTCTGAACTCAATAGGTAAGCTCAACATCACATAGAATAGATATCAAACCCAGACGAGGGACTCATACATGATTATATGTAATAGACTATATGTTGAGCTAACTAGTCTAAAAAGGAATCCTACACACTTATTTTATTTAAGACTGTAAAGATAATCATCACCAAAATGTATAGACGAAATCATGCGACATGTCGGCAGAACACACATAAGACAAATTTATGTCTGCATTGTTTTAGCTTTTTTTGGGGAGGAGGGGGGGGGGGG